>CAOLHI010001385.1:0-150000 GCA_948474755.1 Ctenosaura bakeri | reverse complement strand
AGTTTAAGAATTACTAAATCTCCCATGATGCAGAAGAGACAGGAAAGCACATTCAGCAGAAAACCAGGGTTTTCTGGTAGCATCTTTTTCTTTTAATTTGAGAAAAAAATACAATGAAATATTGAAGTCATGGTCTGTGTATACAATTACTGTATTGCACGCCATTATTTATTAATAGTTCCCAAGATAATTTGTCCAGGTAGTTTAATAAGTCCATGCAGGAATGCTGTTTTAATCTATCTTTCTCTTTTTAAGCAAATGGCCTTAATTTCCCAAAGCACACTGAAATTCCTATTATGTCTCCCTTTGTTTGGAAACTTTTGAATGGTCCGTGTGATAAAAGGAGGAATTTTCCAGTCACAACCATTAAATAGCCACAAAAGCAGTAACATAGCTCAGGAAGCAGGTTTTCCCAATGTTTGCTATTTGATCTATACAGCTATGTGCCTACACAGTGGCATACCGAGGAGGAAGGGGGGGGCAGGGAGCCCCAGGCAGCATGTTTTTGTGGTGGCGTTGGTCTACCCTCCATATGCTGACAGATGTCTAGTGACTAGATGGGCATTGGAGCCTCCTGCAGAGGTCTGCTGGAGGTGTATGCCACCCCAGGAAAAGGGGCTGTCCTTTCCCCCACTCCTCTCCTCACTTCCCTCTCTCTCTCCCAATTTGGAGCCAAACCTGTTTCCAGCCAAAGCAGCAGCGCCAACACCAGCAGACCTCCAGGTCGGGCAGAGAAGGAGGGAGGAAGAAAAGAAGGAGAGGAGAGAATATAAGAGGAAAGGAGAGGAGAGTTCCCAAGGAGATAGAGAGAGGTGCCCACCTTCCCCCCAATCCCACCTACGAGACTGGAGATGAGCCCAGCCCAGCCAATTCTCTGAGGAGGAAAGAGGTGAGAGAGAGACAAGAGAGAGAGAAGGCACTCACTGATGCAGGAATGCTGGCATGTCTCTGAGCATGTGCAGAGTGCCTATTCTGAATGCGAACACCCAGAGCCCAATCACCAAATGCCAATCGAGCAGTTTTTATGTGGTATTTTGGATAGGTCCTCCCTCTCCTGAGAGGGGCAGCAAACTCAGGGACCACCCCTGGACAGAAAACTCAGGGATTACCCCCGGGTTGCAAACTCAGGGACCGCCCCTGGGCAGCAAAAGCTCTAGCTACACCACTCTGCCTACATGTGGTATTTCCCAGAGTTCTAGGTTATCACCCTCTGAAATGTCTGAAACAGACAGAATGCAAGAAATCCTGCCCTTGACCCAAAGCTTGGGAATGAGCCTTTGAGGAAATGGAATATGTTTCTTGTATTTTGCTTTTACGATCAAGAAACAGACTTTAGAAACTGAGGCACTGCAAGGACAGAGAAAAGAGAAAGAGAACACATTGTAGCCCTGCTGCCACCACCTAGGGATGTAAATTCTTGAATGTAAGAATGAATAATTTTAGAAGTTGTCTCTCCACTGAGAGAGATTAAGAAAGTTTTGAACATTTTTTATAAATCTGAGATTTTTTTCATCTGCAAAATGCAGTTTTAAAAAAATGATTAATTTTTCATAGTCAAAGCTCTACAAAAAGTCACCTTGCAGCAGTTGACAATTTCCTTGTTTCAAGGCATTCTATCACAGAGGAGAGAGAAACTGTCAGCGTTCTTTATATTCTCACCAAATATCCTTTCCACTGTTAGAGTGGACCTCTACCAAGAGCTAGGAAAACAAAGGAATGCATCCTTCACACATTTATAACACTAATACTAAAATCGAGCAAAGCAAAGATCATGTTTAGGTCAATATTACTCCAGGACAGACTTCCTAATTTTAAAACAGTATATCAACAACTGGGTTACAGGGAGGGGGATGAAAAATTCTGATAGGATATTGGAACACTGAGCACATCATCAGGACAAAAATATTTTTTTTGCTGACTTACAAAAACAAATTTTAATATAAACCAACTAAACAAAACTTTTTGCGTAATAGGTACAGAGCAGCTACGTTTAGTAAAAAGGACAGCACTAGAGGATAAAATTGTCTTGTTTTCCAAATCCTTACATCCAGTTCGTTTCACTGAGCCCCATTACCTCTGAAGAGCTATAGGGCTGTTCTTTCAACCTGTGTGGTACATTATGTAATGGATCTGAACACAAGTAGAGAGACTATTTGAATGCCAAGGTCTGAGCCGCAGAGGCTTTTCTTGGTCTATCTCCTTTAAAACAATCAATCACCACAGCCTTTGAAACCACTGAATATATGACAGAGACCTTCAGCTCTGCAGCTGCCTTGCCAAATTAAACAAGAATGTGTCTAGCCTTGTCAAGGCAAGTAATGGGAAAATAATTTGACTTCAATATATTTATATTCTGGGTTGGTAGCTAGTCCAGGCCTACCGCAACACATCCTATCAACTCTCAAAAAGTAATAATGCTCAGGAGCCAGTTGAACATTCATACAATGAGGTGAAGTTTTATGTGCTCCTGTCTTACACTGGGACACACATGTCCAATATGCCCTGTCTTCAGCCTCCATAATTTAAAGCCTCAAAGTTCAAGTGTTTGGGGACATGTGCACAGAATTATGCCACAAGTGTGCCATTCAGATCCCATTGCAACAAAGCCTCAAATTATAAAGCATATTAACAAAGGTTGTTGTGGGTTCTGAAGATGTTGTGAAATCTGAAGATACCAGCCACAGATGCAGGTGAAACATCAGGTGCAAATACTAATAGAACACAGCCTCAAAGCCCGGAAAACCCACAACAACCTATGGTTTCTGGCCGTGAAAGCCTTCGACTTTACACCATATTAACAAAGTTGTGGGTGTAGGAGTGGGATAGAATTTAACAGGGTCCAGAAAGATGCAAATCATAACCTTTGCCCTAAATTTTCAAAGGGCCACATAAGCTGATACAGATCTCTCAGATCTTTACTGTGATCAGTTAGTGGCCATAAAGCAATGAATCTGCTTACCAAAAGTCAGCTTCCTTGGGTTCAAAAACCTTGTGCTTTATATTTTGAAGACTGGATATCACCCTATAATGCCTCTGAAGAAATGGATCTATATCAACAAGAACTCATGCTAAACTAAAAACCAGTTAGTGTTAAAAGTGCTGCTGTATTACTTTCCCCACCCCTTTCCTCCCTACCATCACACCAACAGTGTGATGCAGCAGCAGCTAAAAAAGCCAATGTATCTAGGCTGCATCAATAGGAGCAGTGTCTAGGTCCAGGGAAGGAACAGTACCACTCTATTCTGCTTTGGACAACCTCACCTAGAATACTGTGTCTTGTTCAAGAAGGTTGTTGACAAGCTAGAATGCATCCAAAGGAAATGGAGCTGTGTATGTTTAGCCTGGAGAAGAGAAGGTTCAGAGGTGACACAATATGCATTGTTTTAATATATGAAAGGAGGTCATATTGAAGATGGAACAAACCTGTTTTCTGCTGCTCCCAAGATGAGGACACAGAGCAATGGCTTCAAACTGCAGGAAAGAGATTCTGCCTAAACATTAGGAAGAACTTCCTGGTAGTATGAGCAGTTTGCGGAACACACTGTCTTTGAGTGTGGCAGAGTCCCCTTCTTTGGGAGGGAAAAACAGCTCAGGAACTCAACTATTTCATTAACTAAGGTATACCTGCACTCCAACAATTAGAATTTAAGTAGTTTTCAAAGAAGTAGCCGTGTCAGTTACCACAAAAAGAAAGAAGGAAGAGGAAGTGGGGGAAAGAAAAAAATGCAGCCGCAACTTTAAGACTAACTGGTTTTTATCCTAGCATTAACTTTCATGGACATAAGCCCGCTTTGTCAGATGTAATACAAAGTAGTAATAAATGTTCAGGTATAAAGCATATTTATACTATTGTAGGAGTTGGATGAAATGTAATAGGACCCCGAAGGATGCAAATCATGATCCTTCCCCTAAATTTTCACAGGGCTGTGTAATGTGATACAGGTCTTTCAGCTCTTTACTGTGATCAGTTAGGGTTTATATGTGAAAGCAATAAATCTGCTTACCAAAAGTGAATTTTCCTGGGATTCAAAACTCTCTCAGAAGATCCCTTTTGTTATATGTGCAGTAGCAAGGACCCTTGCTTTAATATGCATAGTGTGCCACGAAGCCATTGTCTTTGTTCATACAAATGGACCGGAATTTGTGGATACTTCTCTTTCTAGTCTTTCTTTGCAATTTCCTTGTTCAAGGACTGCAACCTGTAAATCACTGACTATGTGTCCAGGAAGGCTGAAATGTTCTGAAACTGGTTTTGGAGAACTGCCATTTCTAACATCAGATTTGCATCTATTTAATTCTCTTGCATACAGACTGTCCTATTTTTAAAATTTAAATAGACATACAATGAATTTCAACATAAAAAGCAAACCTGTAACCTTGTCAGCTATGTCCCTATTGAGACTGATGTTCAGGTCTTAATTATTCATAATCAGCTTCACTGCTTTTGTTGCACTCCGTTCTCAAGGCTCTTTATCCTTAAACCAGACTTGGATTGCACAGTCCTTTGAAAAACATCTCCAAATGGGAAACATCTCCAAATAGGGCCACACTGAGTTTTTTGGGTGAAGTGCTGAATATAAGTGTAATAAGTACCATATATACTCATGTATAAATTGACCTCAAATATCAGGCAGGTATTGGGGCCAAAATTATGGATTTTGTTATGACCTATGGACAAGTCAAGGGTCATTCTGCAGAGGGAGAAACCACCGGCACCATCTCAGAGGACCAGCTATCCCTGGCCACAACCACAGCCATTTTCTTAGTCACCACTCAGAGAATTTTTTTTTTCAAAAAAAAAAAGTAAAGGTACAGTATTAACTCCTATCAAAAAAGGAACCATCCCCTTCTCTGAGAAGAGTGGCAAAAGGCAAGAGCTTAGCCCATCACGGGAGAACCTAAAAAAAGCACTGAACTCCTCTAGTCTCTTGGCACTCCCCTTTGAGGGGAAGCACCAGAAGGGTGCCACTGCCATTTTCCCACCCAGGCAGTCAAAAATGCCAGAAGCGACACTGCGGTGGAGGCAATAGAGGCAACTGGTGCTTCTTTTAGGTTCTATTGGGCTAGACTAAGCTCTCACTTTTCACCAGTCTACTCAGAAAAGGGGATGGTTATTTACTTATTTATTTAATAAGAGTTAAGGTACAGTGTCTACATTGACCTATGGATAAGTCAACTCAGGTTTTTTGGGTCAATTTTTTTTACTAAAATTTCTAGACTTATACATGAGCATATAGAATGGTCCTTTACAAATCTGAAAAGTAGAATGAAAAACTGTTTTCTCCCCAGAGTTTTCAGTGGATATTATTTTAAGATACAATTGTTATTTAAAGGCTTTCTAAGAAGTTTTGAAAACCATCCTATATTTTAGAATACAGTTTTTTCATCAAGAGTTCAATATGATCAAAAATGTCTTACAATTCTTCCTCTTTGGTTTGAACTGAAATCCAAAGATCTCAGTACCGAAGACCATTTTTTTCTTACATGAGCAATTATTTTCAAATGATTAAAATGTGTTACAAATAGAGGGTGACTGGTAGTGTTCTGCATGAAAGACATTATTGCTTTATTCTAAACAAGTTATATTTGCCTTCTTTTATAACACCATCTCATGAATTACATGCATAATCATCTTGTCAGGGTACAGGAGATCAATCACTCCTTATAATTAGACCCAATCATAAATGTAAACTTTATACATCCACTTCATAAAACTAGTTACAGTCTCCTCTCTGCACATTTATGATTTTGAATTTCACAAATTTGATTATTCCCAAGGCATGTGCTTGCCCCCCCACACCCACCCACACACACACATACACACACTCTCCTCCTCCCATTCCCTTGCATTCTTCTCCTCAAGCATGTGAAGCCTGTGTTTAAAATGGATATTTTCCCCTTTGGGGCAAGCAAAGACCACCACCCCCACTGCAGGAGGCGTGTTCTCTCTGCCATGCAGCTGCACATTCTGCTGTATAATGGCTACTGATTGGTCAGGTGCTCTCTTTGCTTCTACCCCTCCTGAGAGGAATCTCCTTTCTCAAGATGACAACTGGAAGTACGTTGAATGTCAGAAGCCAGAGCTCTGCACTTCTCTGTCTGAGGGAAAGTACCAGAAACCCCTTTACCTTATCTCTTTTCTTCCCCTGGGGAGTATTGGGGCCAGAAGCAAGGGAATGGAAGGGGGGAGCTCCAGATGGGAATGGGAGGGGAATCACAGAGGAGAGTTATTCACAGTTTTTCCACTTTTGTGAGGGTTCTGAGCCCCAAACTCTTGCAAATGTGGAGGGGCCACTGCAGTTAATATACTTTCATGGAGAAAAAAATATATTTTCATGGAGAAAAAAAGCATACAACAGTAAGAGAACAACTGCTTGAAATCCAAAAGTGTGTGTACTTTATATATTATCAAATTCCAATAATTCTAAGTTAAATTATTTTGGTTGTTCTTGACCACTGTTCCCTGTGTACTGCATTCCCACAAGAATGTAAGTTTATCTGTCATTTAAGGACACTTAATATTCTCTCCATTTTAAGCAGCAACAATACCTAACAAAATTTCAGGTACATGGATGTATTGTATAGAGAGCAGTTGTGCTACTTCTTGCTTACCCTTGTATATAAGCATCTGTGTGCAGACATTCCTTTACTCCTTTTTCATTGGGCGTGATAAGAAGTTCCTTTTCTTGTGATGTGTCAGTCACTTACTGTTCAACTAGGTCTGCTTTGGAAGTGGGAAGGACTTATTTATAACTTATATCTCACCTCCATACCTCCTCAAACCAGAACTAAAAATGGTGAATACGGAGGTGAGCAAATGTGGCAGGGTGGTGGGTAATTTTGTTCTTACACTCCTACCACTGACAAGCCATCAACTATTGTGTTCAGTTACTGGCAGCACTTCCAGATGTTTTTATTTGAGTTCTGGCTAATTTTTACAATTCTTGTAGTTTGGAGTTGCGGGTGGCAGTCATCATGTCAGGTGATTTTCAGGGATTTTATCTGAAGAAAATATTTTAAAATATTTGGGGGGTCCAAGGGTTTTGCGGGGGTGCTGGTGGACTTGAAGGGCTTCAAAAAGGGTGTATGTCCACACGTAGTCCACTGAGCACATTTCACCCACCCATGGAGTAAGAGCAAGTGATACCACATACACCAACGACTCCCTACAGCAGAGAGAAAAATGTGGACTCTACACTATGCAGCCCTCAGGAAGGCTAGAAGGGAAAAGACCCCATCCTGATCTATTCCCTTCCTCTTGACTTCCATTTCCTGCTAGGAAAGCATTTTGGTAGAAGGTGGAGAAATAAATAGAAAGTTGCAGGTGTGTAGGTCATTGTTACTACAGACAATCTGAACAAGGATATTTTCAAACTAGTTAAAAAAGAAGCAACTACAGAGGACCATTTTTCCAAATGTGTGTTTTTTTTCTCCTGTGTCAAGTTTCATCACTTCATCCCATATTCTCAAAACAACTTAGTTAACCTTTTCCACTTTGCCATAACTCAGTGTGAGATGAATTTGTAAGTCAAGGCCACCATGTGGTTCATTCCACTTATTTTAAAATTAATTTATTTTGTTTTATTTTGTATTTTTATTAGTTTTTACATTCTGGAAAAAGCCACATACTAGATGCAAGTTACATACTTAGTTGGAAAAAAATTACTTCTTTAAGGAGGGAGAAATACCACTACATTATGAAAATAACATAGTATATGGAAGAGTGTAACAGGGGGATGAAATTGTAATGCTTTTAACACTTTTAATCACTTTTTAATTAGTTGTACAGGGCATTTTAAAGCTATTTTAAGCTGATTTTTTTTCTCTTCTCATCTAACAGCTGTGGGGGACAGAAACCATTTAAATCACTGAATAAGCATGCATTCACATACAAAATACAATCCAAATGAGGGCTTTCCACAGCTGCCTTTTGATGGAAACAAAAAACAAAACACGGACACATGTACACCAAGAGGAATTTCCTATTAACAGAATACATGATTTGGCCAATAGTTTAATGATTTCTCATGCAAAATCACTGGGTAAGATTTGCAGGCATGACCTATATGCTGAAATCAATTTACTGCTGTGTTCTAATCTTTAAAAAAAGTGCAAATTTTCCTTTAATTTTGTCTTTGTTTAGTTGATAATCCAGTTGATAATAATGATATAGTAAACTCCATATCTGTGTTCTGAATGCTGCTTTTAGGTAATCTAGTAAAACAACTTCAGGATTATAAAGAATACATAAGTAAAAAAATGCACACACAAAGGCAACATACCACCACCATGGTATTAATTCTCAGTCTCTTTTATTTATGTTATTCCATGGCCATTTCTGCACTACACTGTTATAATGCTATTATTCTGCTTTCAACATCCTGTGGAATTCTGGGGTTTGTAGTTTACTGAGGCCAAAGAGCTCCCTGGCTGAGAATTCTAAAGGCCCCTCCCTAAACTGCAGACTCCAGGATTCCATAGGATGTTCAAAGTGGAATAATAGCACTACAACAGTGCAAGGTGGAAATGGCCCATGAGGGGTAAAAGATTACAGGTGTTACATCTTCTCTTCCAAGAAGAAAACATATTTTTTAATAGCACTTATTGTGGAAATTCCTTTATTAAACAAAAGCTTCAAAATTCACCCTGCTAGTTTTCAGAGTCAACTGTCTCCTTTGGCAGGCAAAGATGATTTTTTTAAAAAACCCACACATAGAAAGAACAATTTTGCTTTAAGAATCAGCATCTGCAGCTTGCTTACCAAGCTAGTTAGTGTAGAGGAAGGCTCCATGAAGATGAAGTAGTCAGGGCATACTCCTTCAGAGTATTACTTCAAACACATCTTAATTTTTCAGAATTACAAAGGAGATCTTTTTTTTCTAAAGCTAAAAGTAGCTTTAAAAGCCAGCACACCATCATGGTTTGAATGCTGGGCTACAACCCTGAAGACTAGAGTTCAATTCATCGCTCAGCCATGGAAACTCATTGGGTGACCTTGGGTACATCACACACTCACTCCTCACAGAAAACCCCATGACAGGTTCACCTTAGGGTTGTCAAAAGTTGGAAATGAATTGAAGGATTACAACAACAACAAAGATAGCTTTGTTCTTATCAGTCAAGTAATACTAAATATGTCCAAACCAACCCTTGGAAAAGTTACTTTTTGGACTACAACTGGCTCTGTTGGCTGGTCAATCCAGGGAGCTGTAGTCCAAACAAGGTTTTATATGCTCTGTGCTTAGAAATATGTTCAAAAATTCTTGACTCTCATTTAGATGTTTGTCTTAACCTAGAAATTCTTGTAGTTATTTACTACATATCATATCTTTACCAAAAGGAAAAAGAAAAAGAAAAGAAGGAAAGACAGACAGACAGACAGGCCTAAAACCTGGAAATGTGGCTAATTTCATTCAATTTAATTATTCCTTTATGAAAAGAGGACACAATTATCTATAGTTACATCCAAGACAGTTTCAGTATCAAATTAATCCCACAGTATAATGTTACCTAATAGTTTGTGAGTATTCTAAAAGATTGACTTTAACTGGTAGTAATTCTGGATATAAAATTATCTTCTCTATTTGCCATATCTTAAAGGTTCTGAGGTTCTATTAATTCTGTCTATAGTATTCCTCTAATTATAGCATAATACATTTCTGAAAAATAGCTTTGAGATCTTCAGATTTAACAAAATATTCATATTACATCAACCTCATAATTACTGCCAATTTAGCTACTTGAGAATGCCTTAAAATACTGGCAGATCCAGTCCTCCTTCAGAAGTTAATTCTACATATGTTCAGGAATAGTCAAAAACAGAAATACTTTTGATAGCCATTTCTGCAAGCCAAAAAGCCATGGAGGCTGCCATGTCAACGTGGTGGTGAATCTCCTCTTCTAAGTCTGAACTTTTAAAAAGTTGCTGAAACTATTGGCTGGGGTGGGGTTAAGCACTCTGTTTAGCTCCTTCATAATTCATATAAAAACCCAGAGTGGATCCATAGTCTCACTAACATGGAAGCCACCAGCATTCCATGCCAAGAGAAATTAAATTTGTACCGATATGAATCATCCTTTCAGTTGCCAAAATACTATCAGGTGGTTAAATTTGGTTATTTCTTCTCTAATCAGGAGATACCTAATGAGAACCTCTTTCCAGGAAATTGAACATTTATCAGTTGGTTCATCTCTTAACTCTCTGTCATGATTTAATCCCACTCAGTTTAGCAAAGATTGAAGGTGAAACATCACACTAAGTCCGTCATACAGGCAGGTTTAAATTTGAACAGGAATATTGTGCTTGTAGAAGACTCCCTATACAGGCATACAGTGTCTAATTCATACGATAGATGTTCATAAAGCTATCAGTCCCCATGCACTGAAAAAACATGTAAGATTGTTCATGGAGCTGAGTAGCTACTGCCATGCACTGCAACCACACCTCCAGCTATCATCTCCCACAGGGAAACAATTCCCCAGCCTCCGTGCTGAAAATGTGCTACTGTTGTACCCACAAGGAGGTTTTCCATGTGAGAAGGATAGCAACCCAATCAGGGTCCTGCCCCACATGTAACAATTTTGAGGGGTTTATGAGCATACACAGGGAGACACATTTCTCCTGCAGGGCATTGGTTCCTGGTGCTTTAGTCAGAACAGAGCAGGGTTAGTCTGTATGCCATTTGCACTCACATCCTTTCAAAGTGTTGCATTATTTCATATGAACTTCCCAATTACACATGAAAGAACAAGAGGGAGGAAATACTAGAATCATGCTACTGTGATCTCATCCAATGCTGGCAGAGCATAAAATTTTGTACACATGCCTCTACAAAAGCAGCCATTTGAGTGAGGCAGTTATTACATATTACATTCCAATGGACATTCTGGAAGCCATTCCAGATCAGAAGGCACAGCGGAATCACAATGCCAACTGAGTCTTTAAGAAGACCGACTATTGCACCATGGACAAATTGAGAAGTGCTATTTATAGAGAGACACTGGATTCCTCCTTGTGCAAATAACCAAAAGAGTAAAACTGTGAGCATAACCAGAGGCCCTTGCACACAACACAATTCCACTTTAACTCATCCCACTTTAACTGCCATGACTGCATCTCAAGGAATTCTGGGATTTGTTCTTTGGTGAGGCATTAGATGACCTCTCTGAATAAGAATTCTAAGTACCCCTCCCTAAACTGCAGATGCCAGGAAACCAAAGGATGGAGCCATGACAATTAAAGTGGAATCATAGCACTATAACTGTGTAGAGCAAAGGAGAATTAGGCTGGCACAGTGCCATAAAGGGGAAGTCAGCCTATGGGCAGACTTCAAATGAATACGTAGGGGATGAAAGCAGAAATAATGGGCATAATGCCATTTTTTACCCTCCATTACCTAGAGCTGCTTAATTTTAGTAGCTATAGAACTCTTGGACTGCTATTATGCCATTTAAATTATAGATATAGCCTAAGCTTCTGAGGCTCAGTGTTTAAGCTGCGGTTCATAATCCAAGAGGCAACACCAAATGCCAAAAGAAATATTTGAATTCCAATGGAACAAGATCCCCTTGGGTAGACTATGAATTTAGAGCTACCAGTGACAAACTGGAAAACAAAGAAAGAAGTGCTTTGGAAAGTGGAAGGAAGGCAATAACTTTCAAATTAGTACTATCATATTGTACCTACCATCCATACCCATTCAATTCTATTTGCTCCTAGGCAGATAAGGAAAGAAAGAAGGGATCCGTTTTCTTGGAAGCAAGGAGATAGTAACCGTTTATAAATACTGTGCTCTGTCAGACATCTGTGTATCACTGCCAACAGATGTTATTGTAATTATGATTCAAATGCTACAGAAATTATAATAATCCAGTAAGTCATGTTCATAAATTCATTTGCATTGAACACTTGACTGGGGAAGTAGCACAAGAAAGGCTGTTCCATGCAGAGTGAGAAGAGTGGGGAACAAATAATCAAGACACAACTGGGAAAAGTAAACACAAGTGGTGGTGGCAGGGGTGACCCTACAAAGATGCTGGAGATAGCATGAGAAATCTTTGTTGTCAAATGCACTGCTGCATCCCAGAAACAAGGTAACAATTTGCATGAGTGACCAGCTAAATTAGCTAGAACATGACCTTTAACCAAAACATGCATCAGGAAACATAGTCTCTTAAATGGAAAGCTGGCTCTCATGGTTTCTAGAACACAGGAAGTGGGTGATTCTCACTCCTCACATACCTTTAACAAGGGAGAGGAAAGCTAAATGAGCATGACACTGGTGTAGCCCAGGCCTCTCCCCCTCTCTTCTCCCATTGCCACCAATGAGAACTAAGCTCTGTAGTATAACCAGGCACATTCCACATATGATTTCCTGGGGCATGCAACTCAAAGGAAAACAACCCTATGTGCTGTTCTTATTAAAATGTGAGATGCAATCTGTGGTGTATAGAGGTTACTAGTTCACTCCAAAAGTAACTGAATATTATACACACACTCATTCATTTTTTATTGTGTTGTGCTTTTAAAAGGTTTTATGCTGCCTTGAATCCTGTGCTGGGAAAAGGGTGGGCTGTAATTTAATTTAATAAATCCATGACATTCCATAGGGCAACCCTATATGAGCAATGCAGTATAAATGGCCAGCTCTGACTCTCTGTCCATCAAGCCTAGTACTGCCATCAGTGATAGCTATTGGCTTCCACATCAATGCAATGGCAAAGACATTCCAGGTTTTAACCCAAAATATAGAAGAGCTATTTAAGGTGCTGTGAAAAAAAAATTATATTCTGCACTTTGGAAACCATCCCTAAAATTTAGACTAAAATCCAGAATGGATTCAGCACCATAAAGGCATGACAGCATTGACTGCTGTTCACTCTGACAGCTGGGAACTACAATTCAACAACATGCGGAAAGCGAAATGATTTCCATCCTTACATTGTCAGATCCTTTTCACCCTTGATCCCAGAGACTGGACCCTGAATTGTCTGTACACAAAGCATATGCTCTTCCACAGAGCTGTATCCCATCTTGTAGCGGCAAACCCAGAAAGAACCTTTGGGCACCTTAAAGATGAATCAGTATACTGAGTTAAAATCCTCTCCAGAAAAAGATATCATTTATGTGCTTGTTTTCTAATCTGCATTTTTATATTTTTGTTGCCTTCAAAATCAGATACTCTGTAGCAGCCTGAAATGCACTTTTATGAGAGTTTTGATTAAAAACGAAAAGAGCTGTTCTTTATAACAACTTAAAGAACAACATTTTATTTTAAGGGGAATGAGCTTTTGTAGACGACAGTCCACTTTGTCAGATGTCAAAATGGATTTTCATCTTGTGTGGATTTTTATATCCTTTTCATCATCTGACAGTGCAAGCACCAGTCTACAAAAGCTCACTCCCCTCAAACAAAAATCTTAGACTTCACAACCCTTTAAACTAAACCTGTTTCTTTTTAAAAGTAGCCACCACAAACTAACACGGCTCTGAGGCATTTCAAGGTGTTGTTACTTTAAGGGTGTTAGAAACATAATGGAAGTGGCAACATCAGTTCCATATCTATTAATCCACAGCAATGGGTTAATACCTTCCATCTTTTAAAATCCATGATTAAGCAATCACTTACTGGCTGCAAACCATTCTCCCAGGCCATGAATGCCAAGAAAAAAAAATGGCTTTGGCCCTTCCATATGTCATATTCCTTCCTGTTACACTTAGTAATCTGGGTTTATACAACTGTTACTGCATACTGGAGGGTAAACAGAGGTAATGGGGGGAAATACTGATTGTGATAATAGCCACACTTATCTCATTTTCTAGTTCACATGTTGAACAGATGGCTCTGATACAACTGGAAGGAGGAGGAGATTTGTCCTCAAGGAACCACCTCATTTTGTAAATCCCCCTACCTCCATCTTCTAATGCACCAGAACAAAAAAGTCTGAGTGGCTTTGGTAGGGAACAATATGAACCATCAGTTATGTAGAAAAGCAGAATGCACCAGCATGGTGAAGATACCACCTGAATTTGTCATCTCTTGCTGTAAAAAATGCTGACAGCTATTTTCATAGCAAGAGATCAAAACTTAGCACCTTAAGCTAGAGGCTACAGGTACATCAAGCTCCCCTCTCCCTTACCACCTGCCTCTAAGATGAGATGGTACAGCAAAATCTGAAGCAGTGTCAAACAGGATAGGAGTATGGTATCCCCAGGCTAGTATCCGACCACAGAACTGACCACAGAACTGAAAAAAACTATATCTGACCACAGAACTGAAAAAAACAGGCAAGCAAATGAAAGATTCCATATCACTGGATCAGCTGGATTTCACTTGGTTTCTAAGCCTGCTACCATATCCATCTTAGACCACCACCTGGCCTGAATTCCAAGCTTTCATGTAAAAAAAAGTCTTCAACCCTTGTAGAAGTCAAGTGAAGGGTAAAAGGCAGAGTCATTCTTCCTTTTTTTCTCCTAACTTTTTTTTTGCAAGAAACAAACCAGCCCCTGCCTTTAACAAGTTCAACCAATCAGCAATGTATCACTGAGGGGCCTTTCACACTTCATAATTATTATGCTGTGTTTCCGCTTTAACTGTCATAGCAACATCCTATTGGACTATGGGATTTGCAGTTAAGGGAAGAATACTTAGAATTTTCAACCAGAGAGCTCTAGTGTCTCACCAAGTTACAAAGACCAAGATTCCGCAGGATGCAGCCATCACAGTTAAAGTGGAATGAGAGTGCTATAATTGTGGAGCGTGAAAAAGCCCTGACAGTGAAAATAATTACAAATGGGGTCAAATGGGATGCCCCAAATCCCATATTTCTTTATCCATATTTGCTTGATTATTCTTTGTTTAGTTTCTGTCTTGTGCCATGTTAAATGGGAAAGAAGCAGTGTTGGTGCTGGAGCTTATACTGAAGAATTTACGTCTCCATGGTAAGAATCTACGGAGGGCAACTGCAGAAAAGAGGCTTCTCTGTTCAGTGAGAGAGGGAGAATCTAGTCCTTTTGCTGTGTGGTCATTTCTGCAGCTACAATTTGGAGGGAAGAAAGAAAGAGCATCGGGCGCAGCAAGACACTTCTGACAGAGGGGGAGCAAACAAAGGAAAGAGTTGCTGGAAGCCAGGCAACAGAGTCTCCTCTCCTCTTGCATGCAAAAAAGACCACTCCACAACTGAGAGAAGGAAAGAGAGAGGAACAGGGACAAGAGTTTTGCTCATTGGGGTATTTGGAGAGCATACACGGAGTTGCAGAGGAAGACGGAAATGTTTGGGCCATTTCCTCCACACATATACACTCTTGCTAAGCGACAACCATGACAATTTGATATGGATACCATGAGCACTCCCCATTCTAGTATCTGGCCTTCTGGGCTCTGTGATTCAGAACCAATGTTGTAAAGTTAGGAAAAATTCAGAAGAGAGAATAATAGTGACACTTGTACTCCTGAATGGCTTTTAGTGGTTTTATGGTCCAGTCTTAATGCTTGGCATCCTCTTATTGCAGTATCATACGCTTCTGTGGTACTGTTACCTATTTATTTTGCTTTACCCTACACCACTTTTGGTGATTAATGTGCAAAGGCATATAAATAAATGGGTAGAAGGATTTTTCTGTTTACTTCTTGTGAGTAGGCACAAAAAATGAATTTCCTCAGCCCTTCAGATCTAAGTATAATTGTGAAAAACTACATTTACTGCTCATTAATGGATTCAGGTGTGCATGAAATCACACTTAGTGGATAGAATCAGGCTAAGGGCTCATCCAGATTCAGCAAAAGCTTTGCCACTTGGCTCAATTCATTGCTGTACTGACAGTCTCACCCCACCCCACCCCACCCCACCTCCCACCAGGCCAGACAATGTTTCTCCTGTTCCAGACCTTTGAGGGTGCTTTTGTGGATCCAACCATCACTTTTTCACCAATGGCAGAAGGTTCTTTAGGAACCGCTGGAGTTTTCTGACACAGTCAAGGGAAAATTCTCCATCTGATGACAACATCCCTCAGTACACCTCAAGAGAGGGGAGGAAAGCCCACCTACACCACAAAGCAATGAAAACAATGAATCCTGGTATGTTTGAGGCACAACTGGTTGCAGGGGTAGGAACCACTGTGCCAAGTCATGCACTCTAAGCACAGAGTAGCCTCGCATTTTCAAAGATTTTTGACCAAGCAGCATTAGTTCTTATTGATTTTAAAATTTCAGAAATTTCCAGAAATAGCTGCGATAGTTTGTGGCAGCAAAAATAACAAAGAGCCTTGTGGCACCTCCCAGAATAACACATTTTGCTTGGCATAAGCTTTCATGAACTGTAGTTTATGACATCAGATGAAATTTGGAGGTGATAAAAGTGGAGCCTGAAAAGTTTCTGCCAAAAAAACTCGTTAGTTTTCAGGTTGCCATAAGCCTCTCTATGGTTTTAAGACTGCAGCAGGCTCATTTTGCGATGCAAATAAGAAGTCTGTAAAGTAGCACTAGATTGGAATTAGTAGATTGGAATCAGTGGACTGAGTAAACATGTGTTGGTTTGCTTAACACCAGATCTGGGGAAAGTTATCTTTTTGGACTACAACATCCAGATTCCCCCAACCAGCAATGCTACTGGCTAAGCTAGTTTAGGTATTCTGGAAGTCAAAGTCAAAAAAGATGCAGATTACACTGAAGGCCCCACTGAACTACTTGGAGTTTGTCTGTAAACACTCATGATTGAACTGCCCAAGACATTAGCTTGTAATAATAATAATAATAATAATAATAATAATAATAATAATAATAATAATAATATTCCCGCCTCTCCCGACGGATCGAGCTTGTGACTTTGACAAATATATCAAACCTTTTTGCTCACTGCAAAGCCAAAAGCCTTGTCTCCAAAATTTGGCATGGTCCTATTCATATTTATTTGGAGATAATCTATTTAAATTCCCACTATACATTTTGGGTTTTTTTGTTTTTTAATTAAAGGTATAGGCTCAGGCTGTGAGTGTGCACAAGATTACTCACAGGGAAGTACACCCCTGGTTACTTACAACAAAGTGTGTAGCCTGGAATCTATCTCAGTAATATGAAACAGCTGTATTGATATGTTTTTTGTGCCTTGTGATTTATTTCTTACTACAGCAGGAATGTACACAGCCACTTTACATTATTTCTGTTTTGGCATTAATCCCCACAACATGCCTATAAGGTAGGTTCTCTGAGAGGAAGTGGTAGCCAAGGTTACATGGTAAATTCCATGACCAAGCAAGGATTTGAATTTGAGTCTGTTCCAAATCCAGCAGTTTAAACTCTAGTCTATACTAGTTCTCTCAGAAGAGTAATTATTACTAAAAAATGTGTCAAGATTGAAAGATAAAGGTAGGGAGAAAATGGAACAATTTTTGTCTTAAATATGCAGAGCGGGAATGTAGACTAATAAGATGTTTAATTATAACAATTTTCATAATATGCTAATTAGATGCCTGGATTTGAGGGCCTGGAATATGGCAACCCTAGGAATCTGCTATTCTCATGCACACGTAGGAGAACAGATATGCATGCTGTCAGCAAGAGTGATGAACTTTGGGCCTTCCAGATTTTGGACTACAACTACCACAGTCTTTTACTGTAGGCCATGCCAGCTGGAGCTTCTGGGAACTGAAGTCCAAAAAAATATGGAAAGCCAAAATTCCCCAGTTCTACAGTAGCACTTGCTCTCCATAAATGCTATTGGACTGGGAAAGAGAGGAGTTGGCTCAGCTCCTGCTCAAGACAGAAAATTTAGGATTTCATAAGATGCTGTGTATTATTAATGAAGCATTAAATTTAAGGTGCAACATTATTTCAGTTGCATGTGCAATAAGAGGCATCTGTTTTTCAGACCAGTAGGAGTGCATGGATTTATACAGTGCACTGTGCATTTTTAGTGACACTTAGAAAATAACTACCCAGTAATTTCTTTAAAAAAATAGAATCACATTGCTATTTTAAAACAGAGCCTACAGCCTTAATCATATTTTACTTGGATGCAATTCACTTGAAATCTCACATATTACACTCCTCTTAAGCAGAAATATCTCCATATGTCTCATTTAATAGCTCACTTAACAACATATTTATTTGAAAATGTATTCTGAATCCACTCATTAAAATGGGACATTTGGAGAGCACTGGGACATTACAAAAAAGACAGCATACTCCCCTAATCTATTTTTCTCCATCTTTTGGAAGCCAGTTACTTTTTTTTTTTTTTTTTTTTTTTGGAGCCTCCTCCATGTAAGACCCAATATTTTTCACCAACATCAAATGTTTATCAAAGATTTATTCATATATATACTTCACTTTATTTCTGCAAATGGGACAGCAGATTTCTGAAAGTATACCAACTATGTTGAAATTTCAAGATGATACAACATTGTTTTGTCACCATGATCTTACATTAACAAATTGGCAATACGCTTGCATGAACCCACACCTTCTCAGTGCCTAACTTTTCTCAGACTATAATTGTGAGAATAAAAAGGACTGCCACGTTTGTGCCAATCTGACCTCTTCAAAAGGAGGTCAAAGCACCAGCTCAATAAAAGTCCTAGCATAACTATGATTATTTTACCATAAATGAAATTTCACTGTACAAGGAAATTGTTATACAGCACAGCAAAAACTACAGTAGAAACTTAGAGCTTTGTTCTCTTTTTTTTAAAAAAGGGGCAAACAAAACACCTGCTAACAAAGTCAATACTTATTAACTTGAGAAATATTTCATACCACAGAAAATCCCATTTGCTCACTGTCTATACAAGGCCTAGCGACAATACCTAGTGAGAATGTTAGACACTGTAAACACTTGAAAAGAAATGCTGCAATGTAGAAACTCCAGGACAGTCTAAAATGAAATTAAAATTCCATGCACTCAAAGATATGTCTCCCCACTAAAAAAAATCCAGCCAGAATACTTGTAGCCATTTGCTACTTAAATTTCCAGTCATCCCTCTATCTCTATTCAGTTGAAAATAAAAGAGTAAAGAAGAAGTGTTAGGCTCTCTTCCTATATTGTCCTTCTTCCTGCTCTGCAAGATTTCTGAGGGAAAGATTCCATGCATGCATAGTCAGGGGTAGCCATGTTGGCCATGAAGCAAAATACAACAAAATCCAAAAATCCATAGAAAAGTGATGCCTTTGTTGGTCAAATAAAATGTACAAAATATATCATGCAAGCTTTCAAAGCTCCACTGACTTCTTCATGAGGCAAAAGATGCTTTAAAAAAATCATACAGAAGAAGAAAAGTGGTGGTACGGTATTAGGGTCACAAGTCTACATTTTGTATTAGATGATGTTTCTGTTGTGGTTCAGTTGTTTTGAAGAATCTCAAAGCAAGCTAATGCCACTCCCCTTCTTGGTCATGGGGGGACTAAGACACAGGACCTGTATTAATTTTTAATTCTTTTACTTGATGAAGAAGCCAGTGGGGCTTCAAAAGCTTGCATGGTATGTTTTGTGCATTTTGGTTGGCTAATAATTGCTCTATAGTAGATTTGGGTTTTGCTGTATTTTGCTCCTTGGAAGGTCAGGCAGGAGAAATCCTACTGAGAGACTTAACACAGCTAATATAGGCATTTTTTAAGATTAATCATTCTTTTTTACCCTAAACTGGAGATAATTAGCATTCTCACTTCTTAGCACATATTTAATTTAATTTTGATGCACAGGGAGAGGAAGGAAGAGATGGAAATGAAATCAAGAGGCTGTAGCATCACTGGGAACATGGGGGAGAATTCAACAACAGACTTGATGAAGTGGAAACCATTAACTGCCAGTGAAAACAGAGAGATGTAGCAGAAAAGAAGATTCCAACATGCAAATTAAATATAAGTTGTTAGGCAGTTGTTGTTGCTGCTGTTGTGTGCCTTCAAGTCATTTTCAACTTAGTGTGACCTCAAAGCAAACCTGTCATGAGGTTTTCTTGGAAAGTTTTGCCTTTGCCTTCTTCTGAGGCTGAAGAGTATGACTAGTCCAAGGTTACCCACCTTAAAGCTGTGTAAACAAGAGGAGGTATTTCCTGTCTAATCCAAATTATATCCTGCTTTTCTCTGAGTACAGGACTCAAGGCAGTTTACAACAAGCTAAAACGAAGTACAAAAGTTTTTTAAAAATTAAACAACAATTATATTAAAAACACAAAGTTAAAATAATTTGAAACATACTGAAAATATAATTTAAAAGAGAGAAGCACAAT
The DNA here is from genome assembly GCA_948474755.1 of Ctenosaura bakeri. Taxonomy (NCBI): domain Eukaryota; kingdom Metazoa; phylum Chordata; class Lepidosauria; order Squamata; family Iguanidae; genus Ctenosaura; species Ctenosaura bakeri. Next base: position 129,779 of record CAOLHI010001385.1, on the reverse strand, counting down.
ACATTCCATTAAAAGCTCTTTCTGCTACAATAAGATAAGAACCAAAGGCCTGCCTAAATAAAAGGATCTTTGCCTGCTGGCAGAAAGACAGCAGAGAGGGGCCAACTGAACCTCCTTTGGGAGGGAGTTCCAGTTCTTGGGATGTCACCGGATCATTAGAATTTTTCCTCAAAATTTGTGTACATCCCAGTGCACAATCGACTAGACTTTCAAGATGCTCCATGCTTAGTGGTCTCCTGCTTGTTCCTAGTCGATGAGATCAACATCAAAATTGGTATTACCACAGAGACAAGCAACAGACTGAATGGACAAAGAGTACACACTTCTCATTTCAAGCCATGGTCCCTGAAGATTGCTACTGACACAAGAAGGTCTGCATGTACTGTATATAGGGTTCTAGAACACCTATTGTTCATATGTGTCAAGCAAAGGAGTCCTTAAATAATAAATCCTCACCTTACACATACCAGTCTACTCATGGTTCTCAAACATTTCCCCTCTAGATTACATGCAGAGCCAGACATGTATCACTTTAGTAACAGAATTCTGTCATGCATTTCATACCATGTCTCTAGGTTTTTAGACACTTTATTAAACAAACATGTTAGCTAGCACTGAAAACCAGATGCCATTTCCTAGATTCTATAATGTAGGTTATGCTATCCTGTTAGAGTAAAGTTGTCATTGTATACCTTCAAGTGATTTCAAGTTATGGCAATCCTAAGGTTAACCTATCAGTAGGTTTTCTGGAGCTGAGAGTGCATGATGTGCCAAAAATCACTCAGGGAATTTCCGTGGCCAAGCAGGGAATCGAACCCTGGTCTCCAGGGCTGTACTCCAACACTCAAACCACTACATCATGCTGGCTCTCAAGTAAAGTAAAGGCAGGAATCATAATTGCCCATTTTCAGACCTGGCTGACAAGAAATAGTCTTGGAGGGTTATAAGGATGAGCTATTCCCTTTTTTTGAGGAGGGGAGGTAGGCACTGATGCTACCTTCAGTTTATCTATTATTCCATTTAACTCCACCAATTTGTACACTTATGGACAAAACACTTAAAACACAATCACAATACATCTCCAAGTATTTACTGAAAGGAGAATGGGCAAGAGGTTATGTTGGTAGCAGTAGAAATTTCAAAATTGTAAGCTAATTTGTGAACATACAAAAATGTGCAAACCCTAAGACAATGTATCATCTACTCTGAAGTTTTTTGTGAAGCTAAAAAATTATGAGATGCTGTCTGTGGTGTACATTTAGCACAAACAGAGAGGGACAAAAGGAACAGAGATGGCAATGTTCTGACAAAGAAGGGACTGTGCCTTGATTGCTATGAAGTAAAAAGCAATGGTATTTCAGAATAAGGCATGTTTATAGATGGTTCCCAGATCACCATACATTATGTCCTGCTACTTAGACCTGCTGCTAAGAGGCAGTGTGCCCATTAATTCCCTGCAACATGGAATTTCAGCCTTAGAGAACATATAACAACTGAAGGTTGGAATGTACCTAGTTTCTCAAATGGCACCTGGAGATTTCATCACTGCTTAATGCAAGTTCCATCTCTGCTTTAAGAGAGAGAGAGCTAACATGCTGATCTTTGCAGAAAAATATAATTGGACTGCTCAAGTGCACAGCCACATTGCTAGACTTTAAAATGAACACATGGACAATGTGCAAAGAAGGAAAAATGCAGGCACATTTGTAAGTATGTTAACATCAAAGTTACCTTTGTTTCAAATGGGCAGTTATGCAGATTGTTTTCGGAGGCATGCATGGCCAGACTTTGTAATAACCAACAGCCCTCCCCAATCACCATCAGATTTCCAATAGATTCATATGAGAAACAGAACAATGCTGCATCCAACCTTCTGCACACCGTTTTTATTCCAGGACACATTAAAATATATATACCCTTCAAGCTACTGTTATGTTTGCATTATCTCAAAAAATACGGTTGTACAACCTGGGTGGGATTCAGAGGTCCCGCTTCCCTACTGAAAGTAGAAATGTTTCTTCCTGATTTTTTTTTATTATTATTTATTTGTATCCCGCCTCTCCATATGGATCGAGGTGGCGAACAACTTACAAATAGCATGTATTTCTATTTAGTGTAAGAACTCTACATAAGAAAACAATAATTCAGTCTGAATAGAATGCATGTGGTAGCACAGGGCACTGTCCAATCTCTTATACATTTACACACTCCATGAGGCACTGCACACTCACTTGCACAAGGTCTGCTTGCACCAAGTTGTTCACTATTGTAGCTCTTGTGCAGGTTTTGCAGAAGCACATCCACCAATAGTATTTCTGGAACCTGTATATCTCTAGATCTAAACCAACATGATGGGAGGGAAGGTACACTTCCACCATCTTTCATTACACGGCTCTACTGAAGAAAGGCTTTTTTCAAAGATCATATTATTTCCCTCAATGATTAGAACACTTTTATTAATTTAACCTTATTAATCGATATGGAGCTTGAACACAAATGCATTTCCAACATGGCCCCATAGAGATATATGGAAGACAAGCCTAAAATGAAATATATTACTTTTCTCTGGCAAGAACTCAAGAGGAGGCCTGTACTCAGGCTAAACCCCATCTGTACATATATGAGATTGTCTAGGGTTGTGAGCTAATACTCTGTAGCTCAGGCTTCATGTAATACTGCTGAAGCTGGTTCGGCAAACTTCAGGAACGGCTTTTTGTGGAATGCATGCAGACTGCTCTCAGAAAGAAAAACTGGAATGCCTCTGTACATAAACAGTATATCTTTTGCATCCTGACCAACTCTGTACACAAATCACATACTGTATTTGACCACCAATTTGAAATACTGGTTCATTGTGCACAATTCTGGCATGTTACATTTGAGTATGATGTTTTTTGGTAAGAGAATGTTATTTGGAAACATATTGCAAACTCCCCAAAGCCTATAGAAAGACTGGGTGCAGAGGGGGTGCAAAACACCACCTGCCCATATCCAGCAAGTCCTATCATATTATGCAGGATTTAATTCTGGATCAGTGTGCGCAGGAGTCTACCTAATAGACTCCCTTAAAAGGAGAATAGAGTCAGCCACCAAAAAGCATGAAAGCACATGCAGAAGATGACAGTGTTGCAGATGCCTTCACTACGGTAGTTTCTAACAAGTCTGGGTTTGATCTTGGAAGGCACCAGGAGGTACGAGCATTATGTACATTCACCCCACTGAGCACCAGCTTTTAATGGCAGTTGACTAGTTAGCAAAATGTGTAGGAACACAGTCAGTTTCGAAGGAGTACAGGAAAGATCCCCTACTTTCTCTTGTTTCTGGCAGGTGCTTAGAAAGCCCTGAAAGAACAGATTAAAGAGGCAAGTGATATATGCAACCATATGCTCTTTCCAGAAAGCTGAACATGGTTTCAGCAAGTTCCTATAAAAATACTATATCCCAACAAGTCAGCACAAAATCAGCAGTCAAGAAGCATCCAAGGATGCTACATAAAAGGAATGACTAATGAATGTAGCTGCAATCCTATGAATACTTAGGGATAAGCTCAACTGAACACAGCAGGGCTTACTTGTGAGCAAACATGCACAGAATTGTCTTCACAAAAAGTGATGGGGGAACACAAGCAATTAACTACAGCTCTGAATGAAAGGGCACAAGTGTTTGCTTATTCTCATTTCATTTATCATTTCATCTTTCCTATAGCAGATTAGCCAAGCCATCATATATCCAAGGCAACAGAGTACAACTGGCTAAAGACTTGGCAATGTGATTCTTCACTGGTTTTCCTTCTTGAAGGAAGTAATGAGTAATTTTAGCAATTTTCTTCCTGCTTTGAGAAAGTTTTTAAAAACACACACAGTTTTCAATGCCTATTCACAAATCAGAACAACACAAAACAGCATTTTTGTGCAGGAAACTGCTTTCTCTGCATGGAAAATAATATTTCTGTGCAGCAATATTATTGTCTACACAGAAAGTACTGTTTTCTGCAGAAAAAAAAAAAGAACCACTTATGAATTTCACATGAAGTAAGTCCCAAATTGTGAAGATTCCAACAGTCCAGGATTCTTCTTTTCAAGAAGATTGAAAAATGATTTTAAAATCCCCAAATATTTTTAAATATTTTCTATCCCTATTAAAGATCAAAATAATCGAACCATGATATATTATGAAACAATTCAGGACAACCTATTTTAAAAAAAAGAGAGAGAGAAAAGTGTAAACACTTTTTGAACCTTCCTTTTCATTGCTTTTATTTCTCATAGTGTTAACTGCCTTAGAAAGGTTTCATACTGAAAACTGGGGATTTGCCCATATACTCTCCCCACTCTTGTCAATTGAACCAAACAAAGGAGCCCACTGTTTATAAATCACTGATATCTCACAGCAGCAATCTCATGAGATTTATAAAACATCGCAAGCATACATGCATGCACGCGCGCACACATGTCATTTGTCAGAAGCCCAGACTCCAATAGGACTCATTGGAAGATAGGTGGTATCAGATAATTTTCTCACTGTGTAATCTTATGCAAGAAGCAAAGGGAACATTGCAGTTGAGTAGTACAGCAACTGCTTCACATGTAGAAAATCCCTGGTTCAAATCCTTGTATTTTCCAAATGAATATGCTTGAAACTCTGGAAAGATGAGCGTTAACAATACTGGGTTAGATGGACTGGTGGTCTGATTCACTAAAGGGCAGCTTCCTATCTTTCTTCAGAAGTGGGTCCCATTGTGTTCAGTAGAGTTTTCTCCCGAGTAGGTCTAACGTATAAAAACTATTCTAATTTATGGGTTTTTTAAAAAACTCAACTTCTAGGCAAAGCTCAATTAGTTTCTAAATATTCATGTATGTCTTTTTCTCTCTCCCTTTCAGATGTTCAAGTTTACCTGCCTTGATTTTTTTTTGTACCTTCTGTTTGAGAAAATTCCTTCTTGTACTAATTAGAAAATGTTGCAGTTCTCATTCTCTTTTCAAGGCTGCTTAAAGACATGCAGACACAACCACTTATTTGGGGAAAGAGTGGAGCAGTACTTTAACAAATGTATTACAGTATGAGCATTTGTAGGCAGGCCTGCTTCCTTAAATCACGATGATGAATTACATGTACAGTCTCACTGGACTTGTGGGGGTGAGACAGATTATTCCTCAAGATAAAATTAGGAGATGAATTAACAGACACATAGTGACTGCAAAGATACCACATACATGAGTCAAGTAAGTTGAAATCAGTGACATCCTATGCACTCCTATGCACTCACATGCTCATCTGAATAGATAAGGACAGCACTACATCATCAGTCATCAGAGATCAGCCAGCCTATGACAACAAGGGTAATATAGAAGACAGTATGTTAACCACACACTGCTTTCCAGTTTGCATAACACCACAGCTCTGTTTGGGCCTTGAGTACCTTTGAGAAACAAGCTGGTACACAGAGTCTGGAACCATTGTTTTTTAACTCCCAGAATTCCAACACTTGCTACAGGGATTCTGGAAGCTATAGAAGTAATGGTTCCAGGCTCTGGTACGTCTCTGTTCCCAGTGCTGTGAGAGGAAACAAATTTCAAGACACTCACTATGTCCCTCTGAGATATCACTGTCAGGATATCTCTTTATGTCCCAGAAACTTCAGTATCTCTTTATGTCCAGTATACCATACCACACTGAACATGGCAAGATCTCCTCTGGCTTACAAATCTAAGCTAGGTCAGACCTGGCTAGTTTCTGGCTGGGAGACCACCATGGAATGGCATGGATGTTGAAGTAGAACTGAGAAAAAATCCAGTCTAAAACCCCGATGAACTGCCACTGCCAGTCAAAGTTGTCAATACTAGGTTAAATAGACCTAGGGGTCTGACTCAGTAAAAGACAGCTTTCTGTTAATTCCTATGAAATCCAGACTTACAGAGGACAGTCACTTTCTTTTTTCAGAACTGCTTTCAGAACTCCTTACCAACCAGGTTAATGTGTTCCTACCAACCAGCTATCCAACAGATGTATACAGCAAATCATACAGTGAGCCAGGCAGAGGAACCATATCAACTCCACCTTGCAATTCAGTACATTTATTAAAGAAAACAAAAGCACATAGACATTCACCTAAGACTGATCAAGAACCAAAGATAGTTCACCTAAGCAGGTTTTAGCATGTGAAAAGGGAGGACCAACTGGGACATTTCTGACACAGTTTAGGTTGACCTGTTTCAAATCACATGAAGAAAAAGAAAATTTCTGTCATTATCAAAGATACAGGTACTCCTCTGAAGGACTGGGCATATACCAGAGATAGAAATTTACCTGATTAATCAATAGCCTAGGAGCACTTAAGTGTCTCTTTACTAGTATCTTGAGAATTTGTTGTTAAGTCTGTTTGTTTTAAGTTAAATTTGTCTAACTCCATTGCAGACTGGCAGGAATTCACTCACATAAGAGCTACATATAGCCCACATCTTCAAAATTGCTAGACTGTGCAAGAAAAATACCTGTTGATTAAGTGGTTGTCATGACCAAAATAGTGATTTTGCCTCATATCTATCTGTACTTCCCATATGGTAACATTGGCATTTTTAGTCTGAACAGCTCTACCTGTCATGCTAGAGTAACATTCCTGAAACAACGATGGAACAATAAACACCCGAGTCACAGGCTTCTCGCGTAGTGGGCTACTTAAGAATATAGAAAGCTTTTACCAAATCAGTCCTACTCCTAACTGACAGTGGCACTCTGGGATATAAGAGAAGAGACCTTCCCAACTGTACCTGCAGGTGGCAGTGATTAAAATTGTGCCCTCATACATATAAAACATGTGCTCTGTCACCAACTTGCAGTCCTTCTCTGCAGTCCATACCACACCACTCTGCAAATCTGAAGAATGGACTGTACAGAAAGCATGTACACTTTTTTTCTAAGTCTACCTGGGAGTAGCAGCATTGATGGTTAACTATTTGTCCCTGTATACTTTCTGCATGTAAGAAAGGTAAAGTCCTCTTTACTTTCCTAAACTTTTAAGAACTGAGCTTTTAAAAATGCCCTTCGATTTGAAGATTCTTCCATTTTACTGCTATTTGTAGTCTGATTTTCAGGCATGGCTGTGGTTGGTTGGTTGGTTGGTTTTTTCGCTCTGCTTTCAGATTTATATTTTCATTGCTGCCTCTGTTGCTGCTGCTGCTGCTGCTGTTGCGAGCTGTCAAGTCAATTTATGGTGATGCTCTCATAGGGTTATCTTGGCAAGATTTGTTTGGAGGAAGTTTGCAATTACCCCCCTCTGAGGCTGAGAGAGTGTGACTGGCCCAATGTCACCCAGTAGGTTTCCATGGCCAAGTGGAGATTCAGACTCTGGTCTTCAGTGTCATAGTCCAGTGCTCAAACCACTACACCACACTGGCTCTCCTTTCTTCACATGCAACAGGATATTACCCATCACATTTAACGACTGTTTATTAAATTAAAATTATATTTTGGCTACCTTAAAAGGTACAGTGAGCAATGTTCTCATTTTTCATAGCTCATATTATACATTACATTCTCTGCCTTAACTATGATATTAACGACTCACCCTTGCATATTTTTTGCATGTAGGAAAGGTGAAGTCCTCTTTGCTTTCTGAAGCTTTTAAGAACTGAATTTTTTTAATGTCTTTAGAACTGAAGATTATTCCATTCTGATGATAGTTGTCCTATTTTTCAAGCATGGTAGTGTTTTTTCCCCTTTTGCTCTTGGATTTATATTTTCATTATTGTTGTTGTTGTGTGCTCTTATAGTAAACTTATGGTGACCCTATCCCAGAGTTTTTTAAGCAAGATTTATTCCAAGGAGATTTACATTTGCCTTCCTCTGAAACTGCAAGGGTATGACTTGCCTAAGGTCACCTTGCCGGTGTCACTATTGAGGAACGATTTGAACCCTGCTGTCCCAGATGCCTCATCTAACATTCAAACCACTATACCACACAAGGTCTCAATCGAGATTTATCTCACTTTTTTTATAGCACCATTTGTCTTTGCTGTTTGTTCATTGTATTCTATGTTGCCTAGAAAATGTTAATTACTGGACAGCTTAAAAGTCCAATAAATAGATAAATAATAAATAAAACTGCATACAATTTAGTAGGGTTTAAGCTACAGTGAGAAAGAATCTACAGGTAACACTGTAAATCTAAGTGAGTATGCCCAACTGAAAAAGGCAACTGTTGGCTTAACACAGAATGGGATCATTCTGCAGTGACATTAATGACTGCAACAATGAACTGTATCACACTGCTCAGAAATGCACTGGAAATCAAGAGAAAAATCCCATAGCTTTAGTACTCCACAGTTGTAGCCTCGTCCTCCTTCAACTAGTGAGTTGGTTTACTTCATCTCTCTTTCCTTTTTGACAGCTCCTTCAAAAAGTTACTTTGAGTAGAGCAGGATGTGAAGCATGGGGAGGACCACCTAAGAGAATAAATGGTAAGAATGAAGGAACAAAATATGGCCCAGACAGATACTACAGAGTAATAGTATGACTTCTGGCACATCCATGCATCATTCTGTCAGCACACTGTTTTAACAGCAGCAAAAGAAGAAAAAGCAAAGAGGGGAAAGCAATGCCTGTGGAGGTGCTACATTGTAGCTTGAACCAGAAGCCACAATGTTCAAGTAAAACAATGACAATGTCTCTGTGGGTGGTTACTTACAGTCCCCCATCCCACCCTCTACAAGAGAAGAAGCAGCCACTGCCACAAAAAACTTATTAAGGTATCTGAACAAAGCTTGTCTTTGGTGGAACTTAACATTTATCCAACATCCCATCTGCCCTACAGCTTATAAGCTTCTGCTCAGAGAGAGAGATTCTAATTTTAGAGGCCTACTGCCCATGAGTGGACAGTTTAAAACAACACTTATTAGGGCCTCACAGAAAATTTTGCAATGCCTAATGAGCTGTAGGAAAACAGATTAAAGTATGGCTTGAATCTTATCTTGGGCTTTCGAGTGTATGCCTCATGCGTTAGCTTAGTAACAGCTCCTTCCTCAGACATCAAACTAAAAAGCCATAATTAAATATATACATATTTGAAGAAGAAAGGAAAGAAGTGCAAGCATCTATACCCTGAACATGTCAGTCCTTGGCTGTGTCATTTCCCCGCTTCAAATCCCAGTGATAGCAAAATAGGGAATGTGGAATGGAGTATTTAAAGGTTGCAATAAAACACACTTATCAAAATGCTGCTTCAGCTAACCAAGTAATGCCATTTTGATAAATATCAGTCATCTCCAATACAGGGCACTGAGTCTTTCTAGCTGTATGAATATCTGATTGTATGCCAGAAATCTGCCAATAATTATCCTTGGTATTCTCAACTGGCATTCCTGAAGTGCAAGAGAATGCAAATGGAAGCAGCAAAAACAAATTCCAGAACTGCATTCACACAGAGTTGTATTTTCATGCATTATTATAATTAAACTTTGAATATGTCTACTAAGAAGTAATCCCTTTTAAGTTTAATGGGGAATAAGTCTGATTGTGCAGAATATGACTTACTTCGAAGGAAACATGTACAGAATTGTGCCACAGAAGCCCTTCCCAGAAACCAAAGCCTACCTATACCACCAGTGTGGAAAACAGATGTAACCCCAAAACCAAAATTCAGTCCCCAGTGGCCAACCATCCCATGGCAAATGGCAGCCTTCCTCCTTTGGGGCATTGTCCAGAATATCAAAGAGCATGAGCGTGAGTGAAAAAAAGAGTTTAAATATAAGAGACTCTGATTAACACGGTTTATAAGGACAATGCCAAAATACTTCATTTTCATGAAAATAAACTTTTCATGTCATTATTCTGATCCAAGCATTTATAAGTTTTGACACCAGGAACAAAAAGGGAAAGAACTCTTTACCTAAACCATGGTAAGAAGTGGGCTTCTTGATGAATCATTGTTAGGAGAAAATAATATTGCCAGGACATATAAATAGCTTTCTTTAGTTGGAGTAATTATAATTACAGATACACTGCTGCTGAAATAATGCATGAACTAATCGATCTTGACTGCTTCTTCAGACCCCCCCATAACACTTCTAAGAAGTCTTCTGTTTGTAGAAGCAAGCCAATTAATTTAGACTGTTTTCTTTTGCAAGAAAAAAAAATCTAATTTGAAATCATTTATCTGCATAGGAACTTGTCAAATCCAGTAAACTTGAGGATAGTTTGCAGCCATTCATTAATCTGGCCTATTTAATCTGTTCTTAAACCTGTATGGAATTATGAAGTACACTTCAATTAACAATTAATAACTGCTATTAGTGCTACCACTATTCCCACTTTGTAAACTATGATGAGCCTGCCTTCATCACCCAAGGTTGCCCAAGGACCAAAGCCAAATGCTCTGCTGCTTTTATGCCATTACAGAGCTTGATCTGCAGGAATTGGCAGGTGAAGCTTTTCATTCCACAGAGAGAAATATTATCTTTTTATTAATATCTCTGGATCATGCTGCAGTGAAAGGAAGAAGAGCTGGCAAAAGGGTTGACAAGCCTACTGTGATCATATAAGCTTACTTTCTTCTCTTTTCAGCAACACCACATGGAGAGATTCAGGTTATTGTGCATTTTCCACGTTGCTTTATTTGCAGTTTCTTCAGAAAGATGTCTTTGTTGAGTTAAATATTTCCAGTAACTTGCCTTCTTATCTCACAGGTCGGGTTCAGGAAATATCTAAGCGCAATGTGTTCCTCTCTGTGTATATGATGAGTACGTGTGAGAGAAAGAAAGACAGAAGAAAGAGAATTGCCTTGCTAAACCTGCCATCAAAGTATGCCACCTCTAATACACAGTAATCTGAAAATACAACATTAGGAGGCAGTTCCTAAATGCAACTCATAGTAACACAATGCATCCTATTTATTCCAGCGACCGTAAAAAAAAAAGCACACCCGCGATGGGCAGAACACTGACTCCTGGCTGAAACAGCTCCCCTTTGTGTTTATCCAATTAATATTTCCCTTTGGGTCTCCTTTCCTCTTGCCAACACAAAGATGGATTGACAGGTGCCACAAAGCAAGACAGTGATCAGAGGAAGAGTTCAGATCATGAACATCTGGCTCTTCTCCACACATACAGATATGTTTTTAAAGGGTATCTTCAACAGCAATTGAGTTTCTTTGATCAACATTTTTTGCTTATGACACATTCAAACACACACCCATTCTCCCTTCTTTCTTGCAAGAGATAGACTGCATAGGTGTAGCTTAAACAGCAGAGGAAAGTGGAAGGACGTTGCAAAACAGTAACACAGCAACAAAGTGACATCTCCTCACACTATCTGGAAAATGATTATAAACAAATGCTAATAAAAATCATTACTGCTCAACAAAAACATAGCAGAAAGGACCCCACAAGTGGAAAGTTAATGAGTTGTGGTGCAGGCTTTCACAGGCAAGACACTTCATCTGTGATCCACTCAGCACTGCATCCTTTTCTCTGGCAGCAACTGCCTTACAGCATTTAGTGCTGTTTCCCTCTATCACCCCTTCCCTCAGCTTCAACCGTTTCTGCCCTGTAAAACTACCAGTCCCCCTCACCAAAAAAATGACACACACTTATACCAATCCTCTCCTGTCAGGAAAACTGTTGCTCAGCCTTCTGTACACTTACTAGCCAGTAACCCTCAGTTTGGGCAAAGCAGTGCATAGGGCTGCAACCTTAAGGGCAAGGGGTATGGAAAATGATTTATTTATTGTTGATTATGTGTTACATGTAAATTGGCTGGATTATCCTTTTTCATTTTATCTAATCTTATTTTTTTCATTTTTGTGCAATGGCTGGCTGCTAAAATGCAATAAACTTGAACTTAAGGGCAACCCACGAGTTCCAACTCTCTTAGAAGTCTCTCAAAGCCTTGGACAAATCACCCACCTGTTGCCCACTCTTGAGTCTTGCCCTTACTAAAACCTATTTCTCCTTGATCCAAAGTGGATGTGGGTGGCACTTAGCCAGCACCTTTTCTTTCCTTATTGATTCCTACCCCTCACCCCTCATTCATTCATTTTTATTCCTCATTTAGACTGCAAACCTAACCAGGCTTGGAAGGGACTGGGATACGGATTCAGAGGAAATAAGTCAGACCTCGGGCTAGAGTGGAGCCTTGTCAAGAGACAGAGACAAACAGCCGCAACAAATCCAAAGGACAAAAAAACCAATACAGTCTGCTACGCATCCCTAAGCAACTAACTCCTGCATCCCCGAGAGGACGCCATGGCTTCATCCCTACGCTCCAGGTCCTCCAGTTTCAAATGCAGAGAACCAACCACCACTTCCTAAAGTTCGGGCTTCTTGTTTTTTTAAAAAGGAGGTTCCTCCTGGCGCTCTCTAACTGGCACCCCAAACCGGCTGGCTCTCCTGCGGATTTTCTTCCCTCTTCGCTTTCCTTTCCTTGGGAAACAGCGCCAACCTTTGGCCAAAAGGAAAGTTTTCAACCAGGCCATGCCGCGATCACGCCGCAAAAAAAGGCAAAGCCCGGGCGGGCCACAATGTTGGTTTTGTCACGTTTTCGCCAAAACAGCTGCCTCGCCTTGCTTCCCCTCTTGTGACCGCGGAGAAGACCCCTCCGAGAGGACTGGGGGCGCAAAGGGAAGGGACCGCTGTTGATTGCTCACTGCTGGATCGCTTGTGCACAGCAGGCGATCCCAGAAGCGACCAACCTGCAGCGAGCCATTGCAACCGCCGAAAAGAAAAGCGCCGAAGAGGGTCGACACATCTCCAAGCTCAGATTTCTCCCCCACCCCCGCCGCCGCCGCGTCCCCTTCGTCGGTGTCAACGCCTTTCTCGCGTTTGCTAATCCCGTGGAGGACAAGCCCACCAACCCGGGTGCCTCTTTTCACCCGATCCCGGCCGTGAAAGAGAAGCAACAGTTGAGGCCAAGAGAGCCCAAGCAGCCCGTCCTCTTTCCTCCCTCGCCCCCGACGGCGGGCGCACGAAGCACAAACCATTGGGCTGGGCCGAACCGCCCGGGAGCCGGCCTTGGGTGGCGCTCGCCCTTACCTTCCTGGACCGCGTGGAAGGGGTTGTTGGCTTCTATGAGTTTGATGGTGTACGTGATCTTCTCGCTCTGCAGGATGTCATCGTTGAGGCTCAGGTCCGCCACCGCCTGCTTGAAGATCTCGTCGTCCTTGGCCGCGTTGCCTTCAAAGATGGCACCTGTTTGCAAGGGGAGGGAGAATACCATGAGCCACCATCTTGCAAGGAGTGCGATGGGCGCGGGGGCAGGGGGCGAGGAGCAACCTCCGTCGCCTTTCGCCCCCCCCGCTTCTCGGACGCGTGCCCGCGGTCCTTTCTTCTCACCTGCACAGCAGTCCGCCAACTTTCCGCGTGCGAAGCACGTGCTCGGCCACGGGGGCCCCGACCTGAGTTTGAGCAAGTCCTGAGGCCTTATAAGCGGCCTTGGGTCTACTGGGTTCCTGAGGGCGAAGGCAAGGCAGCCCTGGTTGGTCTGGCCTGGCCGTGCTTCTAAGGGGGTGAAGGGAAGAGTTGCTGGGTCTCCTTCAAAGACCACAAAAGACTATTGAGGAGAACTTCCAGCTAACTGTTTGGCCTGACTCACTGGGGGCAATCCCTCCAATGCGTCTTGGCTCAAGCCCCCCCACATGTCATCAGGGGGAGTAAACCCCAGGCGTTCAGTGGTCTTTCTTCCCAACAAAGGAGGTCACGTGCGTGGCCTCTTGCGGAGGGGCCCGGGGGTCCCCCAGGTGATGGCAATCAGCCTTAATTTCACTGGAGAAGGGAAGCTGCGGGTCCCATCTGGCTGAAGGGGCCAACGTGAAAAGGGCGGGAAAACCTTGGAGTCGCCTGCTAGACCCCACAGACTTCCCCCCCGGTGTGTTGGTTTTTAAAAACCCTTTCCGAGAAAGGGCGAGTGAGAGAAAGAGGTTTTTTAAAAAAATGCCCTTCTGATAATTAAAACGAAAGGGTCCCACACGGTGGCAGGCCCATGGCCCAAACTTCTGAAGGGGTCTTTCTCTATTCCCCCTCCGCCGCCTTCTTCTGGGGGCCCGCTGTTGCTTCCCGTGAGCGCCCCGCCACGCGTTCGTGGAGAGCAGAGCTAAGCGTTCGGCAACCTGAAAGCTTCTAATTTCAGTGCCTTGTTTATGCAGCTAGCATGAAAACATCTGGCGATAAGCCTTACATAATGCACCCCTGGTCTGTGGGGCGGGAAAGGGGGGAGAGAGGTACACAGCGATGTTTTTTTTTTTAACTCTCTCGTATTCTGTGGTAATAAGACTTGCCGATTTTTTAAAATTATTCTCTCAAGTCCCCACCCCCCTGCACCGTCCGCCTCTAAATATGGATAATTCCCGGCTTTCCCGGGCTCCTAAATGCCACCCAGATGCTGAAAATCGTGCGCAAAATTCCGAAGGGGGGTTCGATTTCTCTCTTTCCTTCCCACTCAAGGAAGCCATTATTTCGAGACAGCGGAGGGGGGCATCGGGAGGAGAGCGGCAGGGGGTGACCTGCCTGCCACCAACCTCTTCCTCTAGGGGAACCGGGCAAGGTCTAAAATTTCAGGGGAAGAGGCGAGGGCGCTTTGCTACTTAATAACTCCAAGATACGCTACCTTGTGCCCCACCCCACCCGCCCACCCCAGTCTCTGGGTCTGCCTAAAGTCCGAAAAGGGGAGCTTCTGGATGGTTTCTCGGGCGGCTGAAGGAAAGTTTGAGCGGCCGCCACCCCCTTTCCCTCGCTCTCGTTTTGGGCTGGAGAGAGGGAAGCTTGTGCAACTTGCTCAACCCAGCTCCTCCCGCCGGGTTATTTCTCTCCCTTCCCTGGGAGAGCTCCTCTGACCAGGGGATCCGCAGTGCCGCTCGGCCTCTTTTCCATCCGTGGAGGGTTTAGGACAATGCTTGGCGGAGAAGCTGGACGAGTTTCTCGTCTCTTCTTAGCCAGGCAGTCTGGCCACGTGCCTCCAGGCGCCCCTATCCCCACTTGCCCCTAAGCTTTTTCCCCGACGGACTTCAGGGAAGCTTCCCTTTTTCGTTAAACTTGACAGATTGCTTCTTTTTTTAAAAAAAAATGGTAAACTGAGCAGAACCCTCTAGACTTGGTTTTCCTCCGGATTTTTCTGGGCCCACTACACCGCCATTCTCTTCCCCACCTCTTCCTTTAGCTGGGGATCCCTTTGCCCCCTCCAGACTCCTAGGAATCAAAATTCCCCAATTTCCTTGTCCGTTTCGGGGTGTTTTTTTCTTCTTCTCCTGAAGTATTTAATGTGTACTTGTACGATCTTTCCCACATACAATTCCCTGCCTCTCTCCTACATAGGATTTTTTTTTCTTCCCCTGCTGATCTCCTTTCAAATGGTGAGAAAAGCTACTGCAGACCCTTTTGCTTCACGTCAGTTTTCAACCGGGAAGCCTGGCAGAGATTCTACCTTGGCATCTACCAGTTCTCTGAAAAGTTCCTTTGAGAACGCCCACCATGTTGTCAGGCTCTCCCCTTCTCCTGTGAGCCAGCCTTCTCCTCGTTTGGATTCTCCCCACCCACCCCCCAAAAGCAACCCCGAGGCTTCGCGATTCGCCAGTGAAATCTTCGGCGACCTAAGGCGACGGCAGGGCACCCGCGCCACCTTCCACTGCCTCCTCTCCTGCTCTTCCTGCCTCCCCACGCACAGAGACACACAAACACGGCCAGCTAACTTAAAAGTGTGTCATTTTTTCTTCCTGATCCGGTCCGACTTTAAGAACCACACCTGCCTTAGCAGGAAGAGGGTCATCGCCTTGCAAGTTTCCCTGCTTGGGGACGATGGCTGGAACCCCCCCCCCGCCACGTCTGAAAAGAAGCCTCGAGCAAATCGCGAGCAAACAGGTCGAAGGCAAGGACTGGCTTTAGTGGGGAAGGAACTGCAATCGCAAATCTTGAGTATCACCTCCAGAAAGCGAGAAAGGAGGAGGAAAAATCCACCACCGTCGTCCTCTCCCCTCTAAATCCAGCGTCAATGATTACAGCCTCCTTTCGTCCCTAACTTTGCAGCGAGGGGGCACAGCGATGGCTGTTATTTGATCGAGGGTCTCTCTCGCTCTCCCTCCCCGTCTCTCTCCATTTTCCTTCTTTCGCTCTCCGGGAGTTCATCTCGAGCTGGCTTCCTCTCCATCTTCCCTCCTGTCTCGGGATTATGATTGCGCCTTCGCGAGACGCGATCCTCCTCTCTCCCCTTTTTATTAATTGATTCTTTGGGATTCCTCCCCTCCAGCCCCTCGGCGCAGGCAGACACAGAAGAGAGAAGGATACAACACACACACACACACACACACAAGCAAGCTCCTTGCTCTTACCAATGTGGATGATGGAGTCCGCTCGCACCGAAACGCACTGAAATATCCAAGGGAAAAACCAAAGCATCAATACTTCCATTTCCAACCTCTCGTGCAGCACATCAGCCCGGATTTTGGCTGGGGAGAGCCACCGAGATGGAAGAGGAAGGAGGCGGACGAACGCGGGTGGGTGGGCGGGCAGACTGAGAAAAAGAGAGAGATAAAGATACCCCGATTCTTAAAAAAAAAAAATAGAAATTCCAGCTTCGCCAAACCTAAGTAATTTCCAAGCTTGGGTCTTGTGAAGAGAAAGTGGGAAAGCGCAGGAGGGTATCAACCCGCGACAGAGCAATCGCCTCCCCCCAACACACATAAAAAAAAAACAACAACCCGATTTTTAAAAGAGAAATCAAGCAGCGGTTCTAAAAGAGATGTCGAGAACGCATAGATCCCGGCTTGCTCGGAGAGGCGACAGCGACAGCAGCGACCAAGCAGGCGGCAAAGCTCCAGACTTCAGCGGCAGCTCTTCAGCACTCCGTGTGCGTGTGTGAGCGCGCGCGCGGGCGCACGGCCGGGCGCGCGCGTGTCTACTTGTGTGTGTGTGCGCGCGCGCGAGAGAGAGTATGTGTCCCTGGGCCCCAGTGAACAGCAAACTGCGGAGGCACCCCCCCACCTCAACGCGATCCTCCTCTCCCCCCTCGCCAAACCGAGGACCACGTGATTGCAGAGCCTCACTATAGTCTGGGCGAAAAGGCAACAGCGAGGGAGATGGAGAAGCAGCCGCTCCTATAGAGATGTGGCGCGCGGCGGGGGGGTGCAGTCGCTGCCGCCGCCAGATACACACACACGCACACAGGCGTCGGCGGTGGCAGCAGCCGCGGCACGCGGGAAGGAGAGTCCAGCGGGGGGGGGGCTGAGTCGAGAATTTCGAGAAAGGGGGGGCGGGAGGAGAGGGATTTCGCAATCTGGAGAGGTAAACGAGGCCGGCTGGAAGGCACGTTTGGATTATTTCCCGGGGTGGGGGGGGAGAGGCTGCCGGCAGCGCGGCGCTGAAATGGAGAGACATTTTTTTTTTTCCCCTGCAAAGGAAAGAAGGGGCCACCGCGGCGGCGAGGAAGGCGGCGGCTGGACGAAACTCTCCCGAAGAACTGCGAGGAAGTGGGGTCGGCGGGTGGCGGGAGCTGTCCGGAAGGGAGGTGGCGCTGGGGGGGGGCAGGGAGGCGGCTTCGCCCGGGTTTGCGTGGGGAAAGCGCGGCGCCTCTTGGGCCCGCGGAGAGGCGACTCCCCCGGCTGCTCTGAACTCCCGGAGACCGGAGAGGCAGCGAGACGGTGCCTCCGCCCCCCCCCCCGAGTGCCAGGATCACTTCCAGCAAGGCGGGCGTCTGCCTCTCCCTCCGCAGCCTTTTGGACGGGGAAGGAAGCGGGGAGGGAGAAGGCGAGGGCGCTGCTCTCAGGGACGAGGGACCCCGGCTCCTCTTCAAGAGGAGGGGGGCCTCGAACACGGACCAGAGCCTTCCCACATCTTCTCTGGCCCGGCTCCGCTCCCTGCACCGGAGTCCCCGACCCAGCCCTTCTGGAGGGGGAAGAGCGGGCGGTGCTGTCCAAAGGCTGAAAAGTTGAGGGAACGCCTTCCCGTCCAAACGAGGAAAGAGCATTCCTGTGCAAAAGTTGCCGTCCCGCCATCTTCACCCACAGCAGGCAGGCCCCGTCACCCCTCAGTTGGAGAGCAGCGCGGGCTTTCCGTCGTCGCCTCAGACGATTTAATCGTCTCTTCATGCATTCGTTGGGCGGCAACCACCTCTGTGTATTTAAGAGATTACTGGGAAGAACCAACCATCTTACACCCTTTCAGGGCCCACATCTTGTCACCTGGAGGCAGTTAACAGACGTGAGGCTGGTGACATTCGGGAGGAGGGAGTCTCAAGGCAGCCTATCCTCCCTTTCACCTTCTGATCTTAGATCCCGTGTGTTTAGCATAACATACAAATAGGATAATTTCAACAGGAGGAGGAGGAGAGTCCTACGTGAAGGGTTGCTTGTGGTGTCACTCTAATTGAAAAAAAAATACGAATTTAAAAAAAGGCTTCAATGAAATCACATGCCTAAATTGGACGTGGTTAGACTCAGAAGACTGATTCATCCCCTTAAAACAAACACATCAGTGATTGCAGGCACCCAAACGTGAGAAGCCTTTAAATACACTACGAGGATCCAGAGAAAACAAATTCATTCAGGAGCTAGCAGAGAGACGTAATTGAAGCCATTGCCAGGAAAAATGAGTGGAGAAGCAGGATGTTAACCACATTATTAAGTGGCTCGGAGGCTGAAGTCCAGGGCTGACTTTAGCCATAGGAAGCTGCAGTGTCAGTCTTTGGGTAGCAGGAGGCGAGATCAGCAGCCCGTTTTGCAAGTGCAAAAGATTAGCAAGGGAACTCCAGAAAGCATTTAGTTGGCTTACATTGGACACAGCGGCAGGCCTTCGCTGACCAGAAATGTTGCACAAAGGGGCACTGTGAAATCTGTGCCAAACAGCACAGTTCTGAACATCAGCAATTCTATTTGTTTGGGCTTATTTCCTTTCTGAAGCATATATATATTTTTAAAAAGATATGGTGTTAAGTCACTTTTTAAAAATTGTATTTGAAAAGAAGCACCAAGTGCCCAATCAGTCATTTCAGCATCTGTGCACTCCTTGGCCCCCTAACTGGATCTTAAGAGATACATCACACATTTCATTCTTGGGTGAACTGTCAAGAACATAATGTAGAAAAATCCATAGTATATAGGTATGAAAATCCTGTGGCCTACCAAGCGTTTTTGGACTACAACTTCTAGCAGCCCTTACCAGAACAGCCAATAGTGAAAAATGCTGAGAGTTGAAGTCCAGAAAATATTTGGAGGGTCATACAGTTTCTACCTCCACGTAGTGCAGTTACTTAGAGAGCATGAACATACTTCAGTGATCAGAAAAGGGTACATCTCATGATAAACTTGGGTTTGCTGTCATCCAATAGAACTATGCTTTGGACACATATTTACATACTGAGATAGAAAGATAGAAGGCCATTTCCATTTTTCTGACTTCTTTTGCAATTAAAACATAGGCCACAATCCTAGCAAGGTCAGGTGTTTTGAAGCCTGTTCTTTTTAGTGAGGGAGAGCAAAGTTATATCTCTCTTCTCAGCCATTGACAACAATGCAGCTTCAAAATCTTCAGCAGCAGTAACAGCAGCAGCTGCTGCTGCCTCTTCTCCTTCATCCCCTCTAGTGTTCAAAAAAGTTGCTTGGAATCCTTGAAGTCAAGAAGCCTTTCTTCCAGCCTGCCCCCTCCAGAATGACTATGGTCCTGCCTGCAGCAGCATCTGACCTACAGGGAAGGTGGTCACACAGTTTAAACCAAGGATGGGCAATCTGCACACTTAGGGCCAGCTTGATATCCTTGTTCTGTAGTTCTCTGTCACTCTTCGCTATTGTCTATAGGGATTAAGGCTAATGAAAGTTGTACTCCAGCAACATCTGGAGGACCATGAGTCCCTCACCCCAGCATTATTGCTTAGAATAAAATACTCTTGAATATTTAGCAAATTGGTAGAAACTTGTAGGAATGTTCACCCAAGGCACCTCTGATAACTAGACTGTGATCATTTCTGTCTTATCAAGCAGAACTTACAGCTGAGAAAGATATATAACCACCACGTTACTTACAGACTTATTTCTCAAATGCTCCTTTGCTCTTTCTAAAGCCAAGATGGACTACATGTGGCCTTTTGCTCATTTTTGAGACTTCTTGATCCCCATAATATTTACACTAAGGAAAATCATGCTTTAAAAAGTGTGAGATGCGTGCATCGTGTCTAGGCTTACATGAAGGTGTGTGTGTATGTATGCATGTCAGAGAGAGGGAGGGAGAGATGAACTAGAAATAGCCTTCTGGTCAGTTCTGCCACTGCATGTTGCTGGTGGACAATCATCAGGGTGCTGGTGGATCACAACAGATTTGTACTCAGACCTGCCAAAATTGTCTGCTGAATGGTATCAGCATTTTGTACAGAATCCATGAACATGTAAATTACTAAGCAACTGCAGCCATCTTCCACCAACCAAGATTCTGTACAAGGAATGGTTTTCTAGCTGCTTTTTAATGGCCTGCATCCTATGATTAGTCCCAAATAGAGCAGACTCACTGAATTAACAAGATTAAAATTAGTGTTGACTCACCATTCAATAATTGATCCAGTGGGTCTGCTGTAGGTAAAACTGCCACTGAGATTTAGGCTGAATATGTACCTGGGGCTCCAGAAAAGAATGGAAAATTGGGTTGCCTATATGGAAGAAGATATGGAAAAGCTGAAGTGACTATATTAGGAGTATCTTATGTATATAAATACAGCTTACAGCTACAAAGATCATTTTTGAATTGTGTGTGCATACGTGTGAGCCTATGGGGTTTTAAAAATGGTATATGTTAAAGCAATGAATCACTTTCTAACCATCTTTACTTACTGGCTTTAGTTTTACACATGCAATTTCCTACGAATCAATGCCAAGCCATTAAATACCATACTCAGTATTTCATGTAATAAAAGCACTTAATCCAGGTAATTGGGCCTGAGGACAAAGATCAATACAAAGTTTTCTTATTTTGACAACTTTAGCAACTAAAAATTAATTCTATTAATGTCCACTGACGGATGTTGTAGAGGAGGGCAGATAACCCAAGCATCTGTATGGAAAATTTCCAAAATGAAGGCCTGTATTTAGGATGTATCAGGGTGGAAGCAGTCTACCTCACATTCCACTTTCCCTTATAATCTGTGCTCCAGCTCATGGTTGAAAGCAGGTGGGTATGGTGCAGTGATGTAGACTTGAGTCTATAGACTCGGGCTCAAGCCAGACTTAAGTCACTTCAGTGATTCGACTTGGACTCAACTTGGCCATAAAGGATGCACTGACTTGACTAGAGACTTGTATATTTTTAATGACTGATTTGATGCCCTTGGTTCAATAACATAACATATTCATCCAGAAACCTTACAACTTTGAACAATGCCTCCATTTCTTTTTGCCTACTAGTCACATGACAACCTGTCTGAAGCCCAAAGCGTGGGTGCATTTCTCAGAGGGGAACAGCAAACAGATTAGGCAATGAGCTTGAGGCAGGCTTGAGGTCTGCTCAGCAGCCTGTCCTTGCTACATATCAGAGGAGCCTTCTAAAACATTTCCTAAGAGCAAAAGACAGACCTGCCCCCAGAGTGCACAATGCATTTCTCAGAAAAGAACAGCAAATGTGTTAGGTAACAAGCTTGAGGAAGAAGGATCCTTCCTTCTAAATCTTTTGAATCTTCAGTAATGGGGAGTAAGATAGGATCCTATTCCCCACTTCCAAAGCTGCAGATGGCTAAATTGCAAATGTGGAGAGCTGACTCTGCTTAAATTGTTAAAACTGAATTTATTTCACTCTATCCAATAATTCTGGAATTTTGGTTGGGATATAAAGTTGTCTTCCAGACTTGAGACTTGATTTGAAACTTGACTTGAGACTTGGAGTAAAAGACTTAAATACATCACTGGTATGGTGAGATACAGGCATCATGACATAAAAGGTAGAGATGGAGTTGGAGTACCACCCCAAAGCCAACATTTTCTTATCTTTCTGCTATTAGGGACTACTTTCCATATTAAGCAAGCTGCAAAGGAACCTCTAAATGTCTTCCAGGGAACTACTGTGCATTGCAAATTATTCTTGGGAATGTTCTAGAACAGTGCTATTCTACTAAAAGTGATGGTTCATGGAGTGGTGGTTCATGGTTCACAGCAAGTTTCCAGCAAAGAAAACAGTTGCAGCCAGTATGTAGCACACATATGGTGCCAGTCCCTGGCATGCTGGTGAGAAAAAGCCCCCAAAACCCTGTCAGTTTGCCAAATCAAGTAGTTTAAGAATTTTTCTAGAGTGCATCCTGAATTTAGCTTGTTGGGTCTTAACATCAGACCATATGAAATAATGTGTGTATTAAAATACAAGTGACACTGTCATGTGAGTATACATTGAAAGGGATGTCTGATGGCCAGCGGAGAGATTTTCAGTCAGGGAAGTTTGTCCACCATTGTTTATTTTTTTGGCAGTGCCAGTCATCTTGCCATTAGGCCAAATGAAGCAGTTGCCTAAAATGGCAGATACTGGGGGTGGCACTAGAGCAGCAATAGCCATCCTACTTGCCATTGGATGACAGAGCTATATGGCTACATAACCCATCCTAAGTCCCTAAGCAAGCATCTTTTCTTTTGTTGTAGAGGTGTAACAGTACCTTTTTTTTTTTTTTTGACTATGAGAAGTCTTGCCAACTCAAGATCAAGCCATTCCAAAATACCTCAGGTTGCAAGAGGGATAGATGATAATAAATTGTTGTTGGAAAAATTCATTGCCCCTCAAGCTGCTGTGGGAAACAGAGCAGTTCAAAGGGTGGCAGTGCAGATACTATCATTGTCTCATTGTCTCTGTGAGCCCTGGTTCCACTGCCCCTCGGCTCAGTTGCAGTAAAGAAGGCAGTGCTGCTGTCAGTTTTGAGGTAAAGACTTGACTGCCATTCTAGTTGGCTTCGGTGTGTATAATGGGAGATGTGTGTGTGGGAGGAGAGAATGCCATCTTGTCCTTCACCTCAGACAGAAAAAAACATTGGACTGGCTGTTCTGCTGCCAAGTATCCAGAAAAATCCCAGCATACCTCAGAGCACAGGTCTTCAAAACCACTGTTATATGTGTTAAGCTTCTGAAATCACAAAAATATATTTTAAAAACACCATTTGGAAACTAACCAATGTTAAGAGCACTGGTGCATCTAGCTCAGTACTGTCTTCACTCGTTTGACAGCAGCTTTCCAGAGTTTAAGGCAGGGGAGTTTCTCAGTCCTACTTGGAGATAACAGTGGCCTACAGCTGGCAAAGTGTGTGCTGTGGTCTTCAGCTATGGCCCTTTACATTCTGTTTTGGTGCTCAGGCTGTTATTGAGAGAGGAAGGAGTACCATCTAATTTCTCAAAGGAAAGATTTGGCATCTTTCACCTGAGAATAGGCTTTGCCTTTTATCCCCAAAGGAGGTTCTGCTGCTTTATTTCTGTGCCTTCTTTACCAGAGTAGCTGATGTTGCCTTGACAGTGTCTCTGACATCTGTCTGGATATGTGTTGATATTTCTGGGTACATGTTTATATTGGTCTGCCTTCCTGACATATTTACAGTTGTGGCTGTTGGTTTCCACATCAGTGGGGGCAGCAAATCTGATCTGGGTTTTAACCTGAACTTTGAAGTATCTCTCTGAGGTGCTGAACCCCCTTCTGCTGAACCTGTCCTCCATCTTGGATAACTCCATTAAAATATATAATATTAGGCTACAAATAGAGAAGGCTGACATAAATTACAAGGTATTTTCCATTTATAATGCAGCTTCCATGTGTTGTTTTCCTTTCCCCTTCCCCTGTTCCAAGCTTGCACAGTGATAGGTCACACGATGGGTGGTGTGGAAGCAAACTGGGCTGGAGCCTTTTTGCACTACACAATTATATCGCTGTGATTTCATTTTAACCACTGTTGTTCCATCCTGTGGAATTCTGGGAACTGCAGTTTAGGGAGGGGTATTTAGAACTCTCAGCCAGAGCTCCACTGACTCACCAAACTACAAACTCCGGGATTCCATAGGAGGTTGCTATGGCTATGGAATCATAGTGCTATAACTGGGTGAAAAGCACCCAGAGTGGACAGACACTGGACAGGGGGCTATTTTACAGAAGCACATCTTTCTCTCCAATTTTTCTGTCATACCAGTCCCACTGAAGCAGGAGCCAAGGTGAGGCAGCTAGGTCAGATTTGATCCATGGAGAGAAATCATCTTCTTTGGCACCAATTCAAATGAACAGGAACTGTACTCTATAGCTCAAAAAGTTTATTTTTCCCAATGACAATCTCTCACTGAACTGCTCGTGACCACTAGACTGGATTATTGGACTGATACTTGAAAGATCTAGGTCAAAGCCCATGTATGACAACAAAACTCTTTCAGCCTGACCTAACTCACAGGATTGTTGTGATAAAGCAGAGAAGACATCCATGCATGCCTCTTTGAGTTCATTTGAACAAAATAAGGAACAAAAAAGAAAAAATATTTTTAAAATTCCTTAAAATGATGAATGGTAGCAGTTATTAACAATATATATGGACACACAAAGTTATGCCACATATGTCAAAGTACTGAAGACGTTGAAGTTATTTTTGGTAATACACATATTGATTTAAATTGGCAAAGCATGTTGTTTTATTTCATTTATATGTGTCTTTATAAGAACACAGGGTGGCTAACCATCTTACATAAAAATATCATGGAAATCTCACATTAGAAATATATAAGACCACAAGTCTAAAAATCACAAAGCTGAACATGTTTAAAACTACAAATTTCTAAAGTCATAAGTGGCTACTCTTTGGTAAAATGTCATAAAAAAACAATACAAACAGCAGCAATCCAAGACAATTTTATCACTTCCATTATTCTCTGAAAGCTTGTACAAATAGATCCATCTTAAACAGGCACCTGACAGACAAAAGTCCAGAGAACAACTGGATTCCATTACTGAGGTGCCAGCACTGAGAGAGTTCTGCTTTGTATGTTACCCCTCTGGGCCAACTATGTTCAAGACACTCAGTACAAGTTCTGGTAACACAGTGGGGCTAATAAGGTCCTCTCTGGTCCCACACAGCACTGGACAGTCATTACAATCCTCCATCTGTTCTTGATAAACAAGGAACTTTCACACTGTCTGGTGGCAATGTGCAAATTCTATACATCGACATGCCAGCCTTTTTCATAGATGAGAGCTGCTTGACTCACCAAGATATCCCATCACTAGTGTGCAGGAGAGAAGTCAGTCTGCTGTGTTATTACTTAAAGGAACCATTTGAATTGGTGTCTCAGTGAAGCACCAGGACCTCCTTCCAAACACAAGGCAAGGCAGCAACATTAATGCATAAGCCTTTTTTTTTTTTGCAAATTTGACCTTTGAGCACTAGGTACCATTTTATTGGCGTTCCACTTCTTGTAAAGCTGTTGCAGAAATTTGAGAGCTTACCTCTCATGACATCCTCATCGCTCAGATTTCCATTTTCAGAATAAACGTGAAATGAGAAGTTCCACCTGTATCAAATGGGCTTTGCTACCGCACAAGGCAGGCAGCCTGCAAAATTCACAGTCATTACAATCCCTGAATGTGTTGAAATAGTGAGCTTAAGGTGTTTAACCTGTGAAGGCAGGAAAGTCAAGCAATGGTGTCATTTACCACCTGAGCCAGTTCAGATTTTCATTCTTTGCTTTTTCTCCTTCTTTTTAGCCAGAAGCAGTTCAGAACAAGGTTTCTAATACTAGACATATAGTCAGAGAGATTCTGTTCTGTTGCCCTGATTCTTAAACCTCTGACACATCTAGGCTGCATTCTTAGATTTGTTTTTCTGCCATGGCTACCCCTAATGTATACTGGACATTGCAGTTTGGCAAGAGGTTGACAATTCTGTTAAAAACGTATAGCCTCTCCTCCAACCGAGCAGCAGTTCCCAGGGCTGATTCTACCATTATTGAGATGCCTCTGCCAGCAGATCTGAACCTCATGAAAAGGGAACAGATATTTTAGAATGATTTTTTTTACATGACCAATCTAATTTACAATCAAAATAATATACATGTAGTTCAGTTCATGCTGTAGTTCAGGAAGAGAATTCTAACAGGAAATTCTAAGTCTCTCATTGAACTACAGATCCCAGGACAGAACTCTAACTGTTAAAGTAGTATCAAAGTGTTATAACTGTGTAGTGTAGAAAAGCCCTGAACTGGAATCAGTAAATACGTGTGTATATCATTCCTTCTCCTTGCAAGGGACTGTCCACATACAAATTAGAAGCAGGGGGTGGAAAAAAAGGTGGAATGTAATTTAGTACCATAAAGACACACATGAGTGAATGGAACATGGAACAGAGGTGTCTACACACTAGTATTTTGTTAGAGGAGACGCTTGTGTCACTTTACTTATCTATAGATGAATGCTGCACACTGGGTGAATGGCAGTTGATTGTGTGAATGGACCGAAAAGAGATTGAAAAGAGCTGAACAGAGCCACAGAGATTTCCTGTCTCCTTAGCTTGTAAAAATATTCCACTTTGTCTTGTTAAGCAGTGCCTCAAGCACAGTCTTTAAGTGCTGTCAAACAAGTCAGTAGTAACTTCTACTACCTCCTCTACCTTATTCCCAGTGTAATATGCATCAAACATCTTTACTTATTAACTGCTCAGTCTGTAGTGTGTAGTATCCTTGTAAGTCTACAGCAATTAAAATCAAAATTATTGTGTTTACAACATTTAGGTATTTTTTCTGCAATCAGCAGGAAGCAAGGGCATAATTACTGCAGAAATTATAGTTGTATTAGGTTTTAGAACAAGAGATGTAGAAATTATTTTTAGCTGGCTTAAATATCACACACACACATACTGAGTTTGTCATGAATCTTCAAAAAAGAGGACAGGAGCCTTTGAAAACAACATTTCTCATCATCAGTCAGTCCCTTTTAAAACTGATCAGAGAATAAAGTTCTCAATAAAGCAAAGACAGAACGAGTTGCTTATTAAGTAGGATCTGCAACAAGATGTTACAGCATGAGATGTCCGTTTATAAATAACAAATGAAACATAATAAAGCTGAGAGGGTACTTGGGTTATATTAACTTTTAAAGCAGTACTTCTAGAACTTTCCAGCATTGGAAATGCAACGAAATGAGTGTTACTACAGTTATCTGAGGTCTACAATTTCATATTATGTATGGTTAATATTTCCACGTGGCACTCCATAAGATGAACTCCATGTGTCTGAAAGGGTCACGAAAAGCCAGTGTAGGCAGGCATGGCCGCATGGCCTTAATTATGCAAGCTAGGTCTAAGCCAGTAAACAACTATCTGTCACACAGCCGGTAGTGTCCTCCAGACACAGCCGACCATTAAGCAAATGCAAGGGCTCTCAGCCCCGAACTGCTTTCTCTATACAAACGCTAAGCGCTCCTCATCTGCATAGTGTTCTAACAATTGGCAGTGCTGGCCAAATCTCATCAATTCTAATTTTGACTTTTTGGAGCCTTTGCCTCCACTAAAAACCCTATTGTTCTCCTTGGGAGAGGGCTAGCCTCCAGGTACAATCTTCCTTATAAAAACCCCAAGTTTGAACTCCTTGTCAGAACACTCGTGCCTTGCATCCCGAACTGCTGCCGCTCTGTTCAGCGAGCCTCCCCTCAGCCTCCACATGCTGGGAAACCACGAACCCAAGCCTCAATCTCTATCTTCTCTTTTACCGGACTGCAGGATCAGGTAGAGTATCACCCAGAAACCCTTTGAAAACCCCTATCAATTTTCCTCACTTTCTGCTTCCATAGTTCTTGGATGAGTGTGTGTGTCGTTATTTGCTTGATTAAGAAAAGTTTAATAAGATCATTTAATTGAACAACTTGCCTAGTTCTCGTCGCAGCCTGACCCCATAAACATAGGGTTAAAGATCTTGCTACGTTACCCTGCCTCTCATATTGCTAGCTTGTGCTCCTTGCTAATTCCCCAACTTAGTAATATTTGGAGTGCACTTAGGTATCCCTCCCGGGACCCCCAAAATCAGGGTAAAATGGGAACTTCATACCACACTTGGTGGAGATAAAAGTAAAAGCTCTTTGATAAAAAGATTCGGGAAGCAAATTCATGGGAAGATAACAGAAGTCTTAAAAGTGCAATTCCCATTATCCCAAAAATATATTTGTTGAACATGATAGATAGTTCCCCCCAACTGAAACTATTGAAGAAAACAACAAAAAAAAGCACTATTATATATGATAACTACAGCCAGAATCATGCTAGCACAGAGATGGAAGGATGCAATGACGCCACCAATTGAGGACTGGCTAATGAAATTATATGAAACTGTAGAATTAGACTGACAGAAATTCTATCTCACAATTCAACTAACCAAAGCAATGAGATTTGGAATCTAATCTCACCTTTGTGGGGAAAAAACATGGGGGAAACTATCTACAACAGGTTTTACTATGCAGTGTACACACTACAGATGACCCAATGAGTGTTGGGTAAAATACCCAGAAAAATTAGCTCCAAAATAAAATCTAACTTGTGAAAGATAAATAATAAATATATATGATCTAGAACATCTATTACAAGATTGAATATATACATTTTTACACAGTAGGATTCTGTTTACAAATTAATAGGTATGTTAAGATAAACATGTTATTACATAGACAGATATTGAAAAATTTGAATCATTGGAGATATCTCTGACAGATATTTTATCTTCTTCATTCTTGGTAAAGGAAGCTTAAAAGTGATACAAGACTTAAAACATGATTAACAATGATGTTACATTTAAAAGATACTTAAAACCCATATGATGGTAAATATGTATAATTTTATTTATTTTATTTTTTTTATTATGAAACTGTAACAATTAATATTTACAAATAGTAATTCATTCTTTTTATACAGATATATATATACAAAACCAAAGACAAAAAATATATACAATCAAATTTATATACTTGTCTGGAATCTTCTTCTTCTTCTTCTTCTTCCTATTAATATAGCATCATTTCTTTTGCTTAACTTCTCGTAAGTCTAGTTCTGCAAATTGTGGAATGAGATAAAGAAAGAAATTCAGAAATGGACTAAACTGAAGCTATCTTTATTGGGAAGGATTGCAACAATCAAAATGAATATCCTTCCAATACACAATATGTATAATTTTAATGTACAATGTTTTGTAAGTAATTCATTGTTGAAGTTGAAAGAACAATACTTGGAAAAATCCTATTTGCATTTTATCTATATTTGTTTAATTTTTTTTTTTAAAAAAAAGAACTTTCCAGCATTATGTTAAGATTAGCGATAGCACCTGCCTATGGAATAGTTCACACAGGCCAGCCAACCACTTCCATGGGCCATTTCCACACTACACTGTTATAGTACTATTATTCCATTTTCAACATCTTGTGAAATTCTGGGATTTGTAGTTTACTGAGGCCAAAGAGCTCTCTGGTTGAGAATTCTAGAGGGCCCTCCCTAAACTGCAAATCCTAGGATGCTGTAGGAAGCTGCAAGTGGAATAATAGTACTATAACAGTACTGACATGGCCATAGACTCTGTTATATGTATGATTGCATACAGAGTACAAGTTTATTATTACAGCAAAAAGCCAGCAATGCATAAAGAAACGAGCAGTGCCATAGTAGAAAGAATTTACAGCAACTACTTATATACATTTCTGTGCTGCCTTTTGCCCCTGTTGATGTTAGAACTGAAACTCTACTTTTCATCCTATAAAGGCACAAATGGGCAAAACTATTCCTCCAACCCATAGGTAAACGCCCTCTGGCACCTCACAACTTCAAAGCTTACCCAGCACCAGCAGATTCTTTTTATTTCCTCTTTTAGAAAAACAGGATTTTTTTTCTAGCTCTCTGGTTGGGTAAGCTGGTAAGGAGAGCAGAGTCCTGTCCTGCTTTCTTTGTTTCTTTCTCAGAGAATGGTCTGGGTCCACGTGGATCCAGATGCATTCTGGGATGAGGACAGAAAGAGGGTGAGAGAATGGATGATCAGGCCTCTATTTTAGGGCAAAGGATTTTGGTAGGCACCTAGAAAGGTGTCTCAGGGTGCTGTGACACTTATGAGTGCTACACAAGGAGTGTTTGTGGTGGTGGTGGTTGTGTGCCTTCAAGTACTTTCAAACTTATAGTGACCTAAGGCAAACCTATCACAGGATTTTCTTAGGAAGACTTGTTCTGAAAGGGTTTTCCTTTGCCCTCCTCTGAGGCTGACAGAGAGCAGAGATCTGAACTCTTTCCTTCCAGAGTTAAAGTCTAGTGCTCAAAGCACAACACCACACTGGCTCATGACATAGGGATGTGAATATATTTAAGTTCCTTCTTGCAGCCAAGAATGAATAATTCTATGATTTTTTTTCTTTGTTGCTGGAAAGCAGAGTTTTCAAAGACTATTCACACTTATTCTGCGCAAAAAAAGTAAAATAAAATACTGTATTTTTTGTTCAGAAACAGCATTTTCTGTGCAGAAAGAAACATTTCAATGTAGAAAATAAGTGTCCTGCCTAGAGAAAAAAAAAAACATGCATTTTTTGTGCAGAATAAGTCCTGAACTGTGTAGATTCTGCCTATCTAGGATTCTCCCCATCAGGTTTTCCTCAACACTTGACAAACTCATTTTTCAATTCTTTTGGGGGGGGGTTTAGGGGAGACTATTTTTTTAATATTCTTTCCATCTCAAGTGTTACCTGACCAACCTCATACCTAAACCTTCTGTTTTTCTGCATACTACAGTGAGGCCCTTTCCGCACCTTACCTTCTTCCGGTGCTGGGGTGCGGGGATCGTGCGAGCAGCCTCTGACAAGAGGCTCTCGCATCCAGGGTCCTTCAGCTGTGCACAAGCTGCCTGCTCGCGTGAGAGCCCAGCCTCTTCCTTCCACAGTGCAGCCTGGGACCTTCCCAGGCTGCGCTGGGGCAGGAAGCGTGACTGGTGTGGCTCTGGAGGCTCCGAATGCCAGGTAAGTGCTCACGGGGCCCAGGAGCAATGCATGATTGCGCACTATTTTTGGCTTCTAGCTGAAAATGAAAAGGTGCACAATCGGCACCTGCTGGTCACTGGAGCGTCGCGCAATTGTGAGTGCGTCATGCAGATCGCTCCTCACAATCGCATGACGCTCCAGGCGCCCTTTCACATGGAAAATGCATTGCGGAAAGGGCCTAAAACTCTTTCTTTAGGAGACAACAGGATCTTCCAAATGCCAACATGTTAGACTAGACTGGACTATCAGCAGGAAGCTGCCAGTGGTTTAAGATGTGGAGACTGGTGAAACCACTAGCTTCACCCCAGCAAGGTCTCCCACTGAGAAGTCTGTTTTAACAAGGTTGGTTTGTATAGCTGGGCTTTGTACCTCTCTGAGGACAAGGGAGAAAGCAATGGAATTATGAACTGGCTGCCATTTTAATTCAAAGAAATGTAGAAGGTCAGATAAATCATAAAAATATACTATAGCTTCTGCAGCCTCACAATAGCCGTTGTGATAGTGCATTGTAATATATATATTTTTTGTCATAGATTTTTGGAGGTGAAAAAAGGATGAAAATCCTTTTCAAAAGATTATAGATATATTCAACACAAGATGCTCCTTCTTGAAGCTTTACTGCCACTTATGGGACCTTTTTGTATTATATTCTCAGGCTCTTTTGTGGCAGATTATTTAATGTTGAAGTATTATGAAGTTTATCTATCATATTCAGAAGCATCACAGTCAGAAAGATGGCAGGGGACCAGGAGTTTTGAATTCACAAGACAGTAAATGTTGCTTAATTTGCAAGAGCAGATGGTATATAGTCACAGATGAGCAAAAAATCACTTTACACTTGTCACGGGGAGCCTTCCTAGGTCAAAAAGAGTAAAACCAACAATGCAATCCTGTGATATTCTATTTGGAAGTAAATCATATTCAGCTCAATGGGGATCATTCACTGATAAGGAGATATCACTGGTGTCTGGTGACTGCTATGTCAGGAGTACTGTCAACCTGGTCTTTTTTTCCCCATTCTTTAAAGGATCTATTGAAGTTACTGACCTCATCAACCCCATAGCTTTGGGGAAAGAATGAAATAAAACCCAGAGTAGTCGTGGAAGCTACCAACCACCATTAAAATGATAGCAACTTTTTTTTTCAAAATTAATGTCAAATAGGTTCACAAATGTCTCTTCATCACTTCAAAATGCAGCATGAGACGGCCACAGGGCATGTCTAAATTGTCTTGACCAATGTATTTTATTCACAAAGTACCAATGGCTGCTATCCTAAACTTACCTAATTAGGAACAGGTCCCAGTACACTTAACAGGAATTACCTCTGAAGAGACATCCATAAGATGGCCTTGTAACTCTGTTAGAAGTTGAATAAGAATAATGAAAAACCAGAGGGTCTGCTTGCAAATTTACAATCTATAAATTAAATGTAGGGCTCTCTTACCCACCCCCCTTAAAATGATGTGGGGAAGAGAAAAAAGGAGAGATGTAAAAATGAAGAGA
Organism: Ctenosaura bakeri; assembly: GCA_948474755.1. Classification (NCBI taxonomy): domain Eukaryota; kingdom Metazoa; phylum Chordata; class Lepidosauria; order Squamata; family Iguanidae; genus Ctenosaura; species Ctenosaura bakeri. The sequence goes on along the minus strand of CAOLHI010001385.1, from coordinate 97,336 downwards.
AAGAAACTCAGGATTGTTCACAATCTGAAGATAAATTTCCCAATAAAGAATTCTAAGGATGAAAAGGAGAAAATAAATTATATATTTAAAAAAAATGCAAACAAAAAAAATTACAAGACAAATGCAAAAAAGAAAATCATCTCAGATGTGAATGAACAGCAAAGAATACATACATGCAACAGTTTTCAATCAAATCTCAATGGCTACTCCTTCTACTCAAGGACGCTAAGCACTGAATCCACTCACTGCCTCTCAAACCAATACTAAGTTTCAACTTTTATATTCTTTAGTCTGTTTCTAAAGTGGATACGCTTGGGGCTGTGTAAAAGAAAGAGAATAGTAATAGTAGAGAATGTGCAACTGAGCACGTACAGTTCCATTTCCCAATAATTTGAGCTTTCATTTTGGGTTTTTTTAAAACCTCAAGTTTCTAACACTTCTGATTTTTTCCTGTTTGTTACAGAGATGTCATGCCTTTCCTTCTAAGAAGTTCAGGGTGATCTCTCATCCAGACACTGTCTTGACTGAGATTTGGGGTTACTTCCACATTATGCTTCAGTCTTTCAATTTCCCTCTCTCATTTGCTGAATTTTATTAAGGGAAGGGAAGGTTCAAACGATATTGTCCTTCATTTGTAACCCTCTCCCCCCACCCCACTTCTTCCATCTCTTTTCTTACCATGGGAAATCCATTAAGGAGGGAAAGGCGGAACTGTTGCACAATGTTTGAGTGGTAGCACCAGGAGCCATCTGTCTGGATGCACCCCTGCTTAGCTTCAGCAAACCTGCAGTATTCATGTGCCTTCAAGCCATGTGTGGTTGTCAAGATAGACTTCAAAGTGCAAAGGCAATGTAGTGAAATCTTAGAAGCCAGGCAAACTGTTACATAAAATTCCCAGTGATCGGGAACCAGTCTTCCATGCTGTGTATCACTGAACCCTCCATGATTGGCAGGACCAAAATAAATGATGCAGAATGAATTTAAAAAAAGAAAGACAAGAAAACACTCTGACTGCAAACCTGTTCCATAGGCTTTCCTTCTATGTTTTTGAGGCTAAAGATACACAAGATGCTGTTTTGGGCAAAAGACACTGTCTTCTGAGCATAAACATTAATTTTGCTTTTTAAAAAACCCTCAAGTTTTTTTTTTCAGAAATGAGTTTTTCACTAAGTAGTTCTTAAGTATGAAAAGTTTGCAAGTTGTTGACCATTTTCTCAATAATACATTTCATTATGTAGATAAATCTTTTCTTACTGTGGTCAAGAAAAAATGCAAGTAGTCTTTACATCCCTACATGGCTGGAACTGAGACATTTTGCATGGCACACCTGATTTTGGCCAGGGAACTATGGCTTCAGGCACTCACTATAAAGGAAAGACCAAGGTGGACATTCAAGGCAGAGTCTCTGCTGTGGCGCTACTTTTCTCTTTTTGAAGTCCCTGACAAGGTTCCAAAGACCCTAGAGTTTTCTGGAGTACCAGTGTGAAACCCATTGTTTTAAGATGCCCATGGTGAGTTCTCTCTAATATTTCAAAACTGGGGAGATCCCACAAAGCCTATTTTTGCAGTGAGGGTTATACTTTAAATTCTGCTTCAAGCATTCACATAAATAGCAGCCAGGCAGCCAGCCAGCCAGCCATCAGTGGACAAATGTAAAGAATATCCCCCAAGGGATTTTTGTTTTCTTATGTGTAAGGCTGCTCTTCATCAAGTTCAGCATACACACCATTGCTTTCAATAATAGATGCAATGAAGGCTTGATAATAGAAACATTAGTCCAACTTGCACTGTATGCCTCACTTCAGAAAAGTTTTTCAGGGAGAACAGAAGAAGGCCTTGAGTTATTATATTTTTTTCTTTAAGAAAAATCAGCTCTGTGTCATACTGTTACTAAAGTGCTATGGAAATCCTGAGATTTTGCAATCCATCATTGTGGAAAGACAGTTTCTGACTTTGCATGGAGGCAGGCCCGGGCTCAACTGTGAACTGAGGTTCAACTGCTCAGCTGTGACCTCCACAGAAACATTTTGGGGGGCAGCCATCTTGTCTCATCCTAACCTACCAGACAGAACTATTGGATGTGATCCAGTTGGTAATTCTGCTGAAGGGATCTGGTGGATAATTCTTCTCAGGGAAACAGGAAAGGGAGATGATCTCTCCTCCCTACAATTCCCTTTTTACCATTAAATCCTGATACAGATATCACATGTCTGAGGAACGCCCCAAGAGAAGGACATCCCAGAAGACTGATGGACGTACATTAGCACATAGTTGGATTTAGGCTATTGTGAGGACAAAATAAGGAAAAAAGCCATGTATGCTACCATGGAATTCTCTTGCAATATGTTAAAATCGAATAGGTTAGGGTTAAAATATAACAAATGATATTCATGATAATAGTTTCCATCCATACCTGTAAGGTAGTGTATGAAGAGAAGGCTATAAGCTGTAAAAGTAATTAGCATATACTACTGGAATGCTGGATCAGTTTGACTGATAAATTAATCAAATATTTAACCGATGAAACAGTGAAGACTCAAGTAATGGGGGAGAAAATTTAATGAGCAGGGAAGTGGTTTAAAGAGACACTTGTCTATTGAGCTGGTCATGGTCTGTGTCTGTAACCCACAGACTGAATTAAAGAAGGGAAGTGTCATTTCTCTGCTTTTGGAGTGATCCATACATCATTCTGAAACCAGTGGAGTCAAAAAACAGGTGCCCAGAGCTCCTAAATCCTTGTCCAGCAATGAATAGATCAGGAGCAGGGAACCTCTGGTTCTCCAGATATTTTGGTCTACAGCACCCCCAGTCCCTTACTCATTGGTTGGGGCTGATAAGTGCTCTGGGCCTAAATGTATGAAAGGTGAAATATTCCCAAATCCTTAGAAGAGATTATGGAGTGCAGAGATGGTGGACTATAGACAACCTCCCTGGATGTTTGTAGATCCAGGATCTCCCAGCCACTCAGACTGTCAGCCCTCCTAGCAGACCCTTTGTCATATTGCTCAAATTTTCTTCACCCATTCTTGTTTACCTGGGAAACAAAATGATCCATCAAGAAACTATAAATATCAAAAGTGAACTTGCAAGAGTTTTATGTTATGAAATATGTTATGTTAAGGCAAGCGTCTACTGTATATATAGTTCCATATAAAAGTTCTGCTCTGGAAGCTTTGTTTTTCTGGGAGCTGTCCAGAGTCCTGTACATCTTATATCTTGCTTGCAATCTCCCTATCAAATCAGCCAACAACCCTGCTACGTACTTCTGGCCAGAGATCACCACTGTTGCTTCCTACTCTTCCTTTTATGGTTCTTGCCTTTTCATTCATGAGTGACAACTTATGTTTGTATACCTTCTCACACATCCTTCAATATCATGGAATGGCTCATATATGTAGGAACAGGTTGCATGAACATTTACATTTACATTTCATTGATTATTTAATTGGAGATCTGCTTATGACTCAACTAACTACTTTAGGTGATTAATAGTCTACTCAATTGCTTAATGCCGTGTGTTGGACTAGGATGCTGGGAGACTGAGGTTGGAGTCCCTGCTCAACCATGGAAACCCACTGGACGACCATGGACAAATCATACTCTCCTGGCTTAGGAGGAAGGCAATGACAAACTCATCTGAATAAATCTTGTCAAGAAAACCATATGATAGGGATGCCATAAGTCAGAGTCAACTTGAAGGCATATAATAACAATTCTGCTTTAAAAAATAATACCCAAAGTAGTCTCTGCTCCATTCTGTTCATCCCCTCCAACTTCAGCACAGAAAAGCGAAGGCTCCTACATCTGCTTCTGCTTCTTATGTCAAATCAGACATTCTGAGAGAGTTCAAGGCACATGCTAGAACATTTCTTCTTCAATTTCCTGTCCTTTTCCTTATGCATGATGCCTTATAAGAGATATACACTAACTGAAAAAATCTAGCTATGGTTGTAATGCTTTTTTGGTACAAAAGGTTGCATTCCCCCTTCCGGACAGTTTATCCCAGGTGCCTTGTTTCCCCTTGTATTCCTTATAAGTAACTTACCCATGATGAGCAATTGTATAATACATGGCTTCTAAGGCATATCAGTATGGTTCAGCTACATATGATGGACAAGTGTGCCTTCTGATCATAGCTTTTGAACAGGGCCGGTGAACATTTGGCTATCCAGATATTTTAGGTATTGGCTCCCATAATTTTTTTTTCCTATTGGTATTTAGGGTGGATCTCTTCTTATTTAAACCCTAAAACATCTGGAAGGTAAAAGGTTCCTCAACAGTGGTTTAAAGTAATGGTTCTTTACCTATTGTCTTCCAGATTTTTTGGACTTCACTTCCCACAAGCCCAAGTTAGCCTGTCCACAGGTGAAGGATCCTGAGATTTGGACCAAAGGAACTGTACAACAAAAGTGAACAACTGGATTAAAAGATGGCATTAGAGGAGACTCTCGATATTAAGCTAATTCTGATATAAACCCGTTGAGTGCCGAAAAATGACCTGTTTCAGAAAGGTTATAGAAATACTGCTTTTTTCACATGGGAGGAAATTTGATGCTGACATTGGACACTTTAGTAGGGATGTATGAATACAAAAGAGAAATTTCACAAGCTTCATTCAAGTATTTTTTTAAAAAATTTATCTCAGAATCCCTTGGTTGCTATTTCTTGTCAGGCTATTTAAAATTAACCTTGACACTGTGTTGTAGCTAAGTACGATGAAACATCCAATTCCAGGTCTCACCAACTGCAAATCACTTTCTCCACAGCAAGAAGAGCTTCTTCACAGGACATCTAGCTTTCACATAGGACACTATAGTCTTCCTGAAAACCTGTGTTCATATTTCCTGCAGATCCCACAAAGAGTTTGGTTTTACTCCATGTGAAATTTCATAGCCTTCTCAAAGCTGGTTGGAGAAACCCAGCTTCAAACTACTACTTGGCTATAAAATGCAGTGGTAAAAATGTAGATTCTTCACCATTTCATCCTCACATGCAAGGATGAATAACTTCTGTTATTTTCTGTCTGCATCAGGAGAAGAGAAATATTTCTTCACACTATTCTCTCTGTATTTGAACATTCCCAAAGTATTGTGGAGGAATTATTCTCTGGATAAATACACATAGAGGGGAGGGTGATTGGCACAATATTTATGCATGCATGTATGTATGTATGTTATGTATGTATTTGCTACCCAGAAAACATGTCTCCTGCATAGGAAACAGTGTTTTTCTGTGCAAGAAACTCATTTTCCTAGAAATGAGTAAGTGATTTTTTCCACCCCCCCTTCATGTTGGACCATTCACTACCTTTCAATCTAACTACAGTGTTGTTGAGAAGATAACAGTGGAGACAAGGTCTGTGCATCACCACCACCCTGAGCTTCTTGGAGGAGTTACTAAATAAAAATATATTAAATTAAAAATTACATTTTTTTCCTTCCTTTGAGGCATCTCCCCACAACTCAAAATTGAAATTACATATTAGGTATAATCTCATGACAATTTGTAATCTAGGTATCTCATAGGATTGCATGAGAGTCCTTCAGTGCCCATTGCAAATGTTCATGCATTTCACAGCCTATCTAGCACATAACCATTGTGCATTCTTGAAAGAAGTGGAAATGGCAATTAAATTAAACAAATACAGAATCTAATTCTAAATGAGAAAGGGGTTTTGCTTCCATACATCTCTTTATGCAGAAGATAGTGGGCAAAATGACATTCAAGCATCCTTTTCACTCTTCCATAATAGTGCAGCGCTACCTCTTGTGCCAGCATGTTCTATTGCCAGTTTCTCCTTGGCTCTGTTTATTTTAAATTCCCACAGAACTGGAGTATATCAAGGGAAATGTGGCTGGCTCATTTACTGGTTTCTTAATGTTGTGTTCCAATCCCCAACTCTTCAGCACAACACTGTCCATAATGAACACACGTGACAACAGCAATTAGGTTGAGTTGCTGCTTTTTATTGACCGTTAACAGTTTAAGAACCACAACAAACTCATACCTGCAGAATAGCTAAATGTGGGCACCGCCTTTATGGGCCACTGAAAGTTTTCACCAGCCTTCTCTTTGGCAATCCCATCCAGATTCAAGGCCCAGATCCAAGGAGTGGCAGATTTTTGGCCTTTCCTTGCCACCATCATGGGGAGTGGAGAGATCCTTGGGTATTCCTTTCCCATTCCTTTTGGCCATTGATGGATAGAGTAAAATGTCAAGGGTGCAAAGACCCACTACCCCAACCTTTCCAATCTTGAAGGTTCAGACAGCAGGGTTCCCACAACCATCCAGTTTCCTTAACAAGAAATGGTAACTAGCCTGAATGGGTGTACCCCACAACTTGCCTCCTGTGGACAAACAAGGAGCCACAAGGAGCATTTAACAAAGAAACAGTAAGACTTGGCAAAAAGGAGACTCTCAGCTAGTAACAGCCATGCCCAGACTCTGAAAAAAACTAGATAAGTCCCTACTGTTACATAAGGTAGGTGAGAAGAAGCCATTGCACTGGTTAAAGAACAGGATGGGAACCAACTAAGCAAGATCTTATAAGACAGATAATTTCTGCTCCCTGAGTGACCAGGAATCAACTCATAGAGCATGCCCGGATGCAGTGCATGTCTCATTCTATTTCAGCAGGCAGGGGAGGACAAAAACATAGAATTCAAGAATGGAACCAAAGGTAGTAGGCATTCTAGGTGCACTGTCACCCCCCATAGACTGGTTTGGCTCAGAGCAGACTCATCCAAAGCAGCACAGTTGGGATTATGGGACTGGAATGTAGACCTCATCACATCAGAACCTTGCCACTCTCACTACCATAGTGCACTGACTCATTTTGTAGAAGGTTATCATTTCTCCTTCCTTCAAATAAGCCTTGTAGACAAAAAAAAAGTGCTATGTTTTTGTGTACACATTGACCAAGAAATGTACTAAGTAGTTTTGCTCATATTTCTTGTGCTGTTAAATGGGGACAATATAATTTTATCATTACTGTCAATGTTGTTGCAATTTTCTGCTGCAGAAAGGGGTTGTTGCATTAGAAAAACAAAATCTGTCCTCTTCTCATTTTTGAATTACAGCCATGTAATTCCAGCATGATCTCTGGGACCTTGCCTAATTTCCTATAATAAATGTGTCAGATATTTTGTTAACCTGATGGGCACTGGAAGATGTTTCCATATTTTTCTCTCCAAGAAAGACAACTCTATAAAGCAATTTAGTTCATCAGAGAATAGTGGCATATTCTTTATAGAATGATAGTGAGTCCAATCCAAGCTAAATTAATTGCATTTAATCCCTGTTGAAAGCAGTAGGACATAAGTAATGGCTAATTTGTCCCTCTGATTTTAGCTTCATCTGGACATAAGTTCAATAAAATTGCAAGACAATCCTGTACAAGTCTGTGCAGAAGTGTTCCATGCTGAGTTGAACAGAACTTACTTTCAGGGAAAGGTGAAAAAAATTACACCTTTATTCTGAATACAACTCAATATCTATTGTGGTTTTTATTTTTAATGTTGTGTACTGCCCTCAGAACTACTGTAGGAGGGCAATATTAAATATTTTATACATAAATCAGATTATTTGGGTTTCTTTTTTATTGTCTTAGCCACAGGGCATCAACAGAAAAGTAATAACATCCACCGTAACACCCCAAATCAAATACACCTGAACACAAGCACAAGTTTAGTTAGAAGACTGTATTCTTTGCTTTGAAATGGTATGAAATCTTCATCCTTAAGTAAAACTTTCCACTTATAGACAAATTGTTGTTACAATGTCAACCCTCTGCCTCCCACATCCCAGCCTGATCTTTCTAGGCCCAGTAGCTGATGCTCCCTTGGTGTCACAGTGGGTCTGTCCAAGAAGGAGATCATCAGAAACAAAGAAAAAGAGACTGAAAACATTCAGGAATGGCTCATAGATAGGTAGATCCAATTCTTATCTTCCAGAAAAAGAAAGGACTCAGTTGCCCCACTCTTAACAGTAATTTGATTTCATGGAAAGGAAGCTATTTATTTATTTATCTGATTGATTGATATCTTTATTTGATTAATTGATTGATTGATTTCTTCCAAAATAGAAGTCCAAGTGGCTTGCAATATATGTTAAAACAATACAGCGCAAACACTATGTGGCACAAAAGTTTCAAAAGCATCAAATTATCAATCCAAAATCATACTCTTAAAATGTTAAATTGATTAAAATACACATAACATACATATTACATATTCTTAAAAAGCAGTACACCCATTGCACATCCTTCTACCTCAACCAGTTTAAATAGGAAGGTCTTTCTCTGTCAGTGAAAAGAGAACAGAGAAGAGGCTAACCGGGCTTCCCTCAGGAGGGAGTCTAGGAGCGGCCACCAAGAAGACCCAGCACCAAGAAGGTGAAGGATAGAGAAAAAATTTCCCCCAAATACTGTAAGACTCTGCAGGATCATATGGGGAGATACGAGCTTTTGGATAGTCTTTGCTTAAGCCACACAGGGCTTTATAGATCATAAACAGCACTTTGAATTGTGCCTGGAAAGGGACTGGTAATCAGTTAGGCTGTAAGAAGGGGGGCACAGTACAACCTAACATAAATATTTTTAGTCCCATTCCTTTATTGCCAGAGATGTATAAGTATATATTTAATCCTCCTATCAAAATGAAAGGGATATGAGCATGTCTTGACTGATAAGGCCTTAAACTAGTAATATGTGCTTTCATGGGATAAAACCCATACATTGCAGGATGCCATTTGGTCCAAATCCAATACTTTTACATCTAAATTCAGTTGTGCAGTGAGTAAGCCTTATTGCATTCCAACAATTGGGTTTTAGGCCTGATGCCCCACTAATTTCAATGAGAGAGAGAGATGGTGAAACATACTTACTAATTTCCCCTTCCAGCCGTAAAAATGTAACATCTGCTGACCTGGGGCACACCAAATTAAGACATTATAGGGCACAGTTCATCCACAGTTACATCAATCAAAAGAGCTCAACCTTGGCTCAAGTGTGCCTTTCATCAAAGCGTGGAATAATTCTATGTTCTCTAGCCAGCACTCCTTTGTCAGTGACTGGAGAGCTATTTCTGATCAGCAGATCCATTTTTTACACTGAACTATAATGTGTCCATGGTTTTGCAAGGGTCTTCAGCTCCAACATAGGAGAAGTAATGTAGACTGCCATGGCTTTCTTGCCCTCTCTTTTGTTTTTCAGGGCCAACCAATCAATGACTAGTACCTAACTTCAGCCCATAAAGGCATTTTCTCTGGTTTAGGTGACTGAGATTATAGTCCAGAAACTGTACAAAATCTTCAGTTTCAAGGCAAAAATATTCACAAGTTAGAAAAAGTGGAACTATTCTACACTTTGTTATATCTAGTTCTGATTGGAAAACATCTCCAGATGTTGTTGCACTACAGCTTTCATCTGCTTTGTTCACAATGATGGGGAATAGCAGTAGTTGTTTTCCCAATAATTTCGGAGGGACATATGCCATCTATCCCTGATCTAGATTTTTTTTTATTCAGTAAACATATGACATGTACCGTATTTGCCAGCATATAAGATGCACCGGGGTATAAGACGCACCCCATTTTTGACAGTTATTTTAGAGAAAAACTTTTTTTTTTTTACTATGGCAGCGAGACTTCCCTATCCCCAATTCCCTTCTATATGCCTCCGCAGGAGTTCTCCTGATGAAGGTAAAATGCATAGAGGGGAAGGTCTAGGGAAGCCCCTTAGACCCTCCCCTGTTTTTCTAGGCATTAAAAAACTTCCCAGAAAGGACCAGTGGAGGGTCTGGGGGCAAAGCCAGCACCAACACCGGGCTGCCCAGACTCTTGAATATCTTTTCTGGGCTTTAAAAAAAATGCCCAGAAAAGACCAGCCGAGGGGCTGGAGGCAGAGCCTCATGGGAGTCCTCCTTTCACCTCCTCCCTTTTCATATGCATTTAACCTCAGAAGGAGAGGTGAAAGGGGGGCTTCCAATGAGCACCCGGTGTATAAGACACACCCCATTTTAAGGGGTATTTTGGGGAGAAAAAAGTGCATCTTATACACTAGTAAATATGGTATATCTATTTGTTGCTAAGTTCCTTCAAGACAAATCTGACTTATGGCAACCCTATCCTAGGGTTTTCTTGGTAAGATTTATTCAGAGTATTGCTATTGCCTTCCTCATAGGCTGAGAGATGTGACTTGCCCAAGTTCACTCAGTGGTTTCATGGCTCAGCAGGAATTTGAACCCTGATCTCCCAGAATCCTAACACTCAAACTACTACACCGTGCTGACTCTTTAAAGTATTTGTCTAACCCCACATTTCATCACGAAATCATCAAAGTTGCTATATTACTTAATAGGACCAAAAGAAAGTAAGGTTTTTGAACCCAATTTCTCAACTACTTTGGGTAACATCCAACTCAGGGTTAGACCAAGTATGGTCATCCAGACTTCACTGGACAGCAACTCCCATCAGCCCTAAAAGGCAAATAGTGATGGATGTTGGGAATTGCAGTTTAATGGCATCTTGATGGCCTCACTTTGCCTATGCCTTCCTTGAACAAACATCTAGGGTGTTTGTATTCTATGTTTCAGAAGGCAAATTTTTAGCTGATTTTGACCAAACTTGATATTTACACTGAAATTGACATCCCAAACATTTTTGTTTCTCTGCTAAAGTGAAACACATCTGGTTTTGTTTTTTTATTTCCTATCTTATTTGTGGGCCTTTTCTCAAACACACATAAAGGTTCTGGTCACCTTTGATTTGTTTTTGCACATACACCATAATTAGTATAGTGTTTTATAACAGACATTGTGTCACAGACAAATAAAACTAATCTATAGAACTCACAGTCCTTGAATTCTTAGCTGTAGCTTTCCTTTTTCTCTTAGTTGCTTTGACACTGATAATCACTTCTGATCCAGCTTTGGCTTAGATTTCATAAAACAAACATAACAATAATCCTTGCATTTCCAGCTCTGGCTTGCATCTCCTTTATTTCAGGGAGAACATTCATTTTCATTTGTGCACAGGGTGCAGAGTAATTCCACAGAACTAGTGGATTCCCCATGGCTGAAGTCTACAAAGACAAGAACAGCTACTATTTTCCTCCCCTCATCAATACTGGACCCTTAGACAGAAAATATAAGCCAGCCATCATCAACCCAACCAGTGCAATCTGAATTTTTAGGGTCAGGTCCAGGCTGTGGGCAGGTGTATTGAGATCTGACCTCTGGGAATCTGTTCTCCGGTTTCTCCACCCTTGGGTCCTTGGAGTCAGCTTCTACAGAAGATATGGAAGTAGAAATATGAGCTTAAAGATCAAGAGATTCCACTGTGTTGAGCTGACTTATAGTTCTTATGGGAAACTCTAGCCTGTTTTTTTCAATTCACCTAACAGAAACAGAAAGAGTAAGCAAAAGTCCTTTCACACTACACATTTAGAGTACTATGATGCCATTTTAACTGCCATAGCTATATCCTAAGGAATCTTTTAAAACATCCAAATCTCCCTGTAATCCTGCTTTCCCCCCACAAATCAGCTGCATTCTCAGGACAAGAATGAGACCTTTGCCTTCTCTCAGGTGAGATTACAAAAAGGTTGTTGTTGTTTGTTAAAACCTAGCATATACTTTTTTGGAGTAGGGTTGAAAAATGCATGAGGGTCTAGGTCCAATTCCCTCCTATATGCACCTTCTGCATACCCTGCAACAAGCCCAAATAACTCTACTTTCTTCAGCAGCTCCTCTCATACTGGTGACAGAAAATGACAATGCCTTTTGGCTTTTTTAGAGGGACGGCAGAGTAAAATGAAAGTATTTGGGGGACAATATAGGGTTCTTGGGTGATTCTGGGAGTGAGGTGAGGGTTAAATTTTACATGGTTTAATGCATTTGGAGGGCTTTCTGTGTGGTTTTGTGCAGGAAAAAGTACCTGAAAATTGTGCTGAATTTTTTAAAGGGGGGGTTGGGGCCTTGGGGGCCATAAAAGTGAGGTGCTAGGGCTCCTTTAGGCTGCACTATGTTTACCCCTGCTTTTGAGAAATGGATGGCCAGTATTTCAAGAGATCTCTGGTAAGTGCCACCATGCAATGAATACTCACCAGAATCTGAAGCCAGTTCACAAACAGGCAGGAGTGGGGGGAAACAAATACAAATATCTACTCTAATCATCCAACACTTTGCTAACAACAATTTTTCAATCCTGGCCCATTAAGTAAACCACACAAGTTGCTACTGGAGCTGTTTCCTATTAAGTGCCGTCAAGCTTAAGACTGAACTTGGATGTCTGCCGGATCACGATGTCGCAATTGCTTCTCCTTCCTTGCAGCAGTGCTGGCCTGTTTTCCTTCCTTTGAGGTCAAACCAAGCGTGTGCATGCACTTTACCCACTGCCACTGAAATCTGGCAGCCAGAAAACTCTGGAACACATCCCTGAATTCTCTGAGCACTGTCATTGTAAAAATTCGTTTGACCAGCCATCTCTATCATGCTTTCATTGGTTCTGGCATGTAAAAGATCCCAGCCTGCAAGTTCCAACTGCAGTGAGAATTTTAAAAGTGTAGATCTCATATCTGAGGATATAATGTGAGAGCCAGGTGATGTCGTAATGTTAACTGCATCACTATGTCATTTTCCAGTGGTCAGGAAGATGTTCACAGGGATTGACAAAGACCATCTATCTGTATCTGTCTATCTGTCTATCTGTCTTTAGGGACTTAAAGATGATGTTAGCTTTCATTATCCAATGAACGTATCAGACTGCACATCTCCATACAAAATCCTTTCCAACATTACAATCATCATAAACTCTCAAAAAGTAATGATCACAACAAACCCTGCCATAATTTATTTTGTTAAGTTTTCATCCAGTGCTTTCTCAAACACTCAGGAGTAGGCAAGCAAAGTGAAAAACATAAACAAACAAGGACCCCCAGCCCAGAAGATAATTAAAAATAATAGCCAGTTAAACAAAAGTTTCCAAGTACTTGCACGATCCTAGCTACGGAATGCCAGTCCCAAAGGGAACATTTCACAACTCTTTCAGAAAGCATTTGGGCTCAGAGTCAGACACACAATTTCACAGGGTGAAAAGCAGCTTGGAAGAAGTCCAGCTTCAAACTTCCTGCTTTGAGTCTGTATACAATGGTGTTATTGCACTAGTGCAAAGTCTGTTGCACTAGAGGAAATTGATTTCTAAAGCTAAGGGGAAGGATCTGGTGCAGCTTTGCACTGGGCAATTGACTTATTTATTTTGCAAGCTATACATTTTAACAGGTCACTTCAAAGACAGTACTATTCTTCATCTTTTGTCCTGTTTCCTTACTCTATTGCTTAAGGACAATGAGAGTTTCACAAACATGATCTTTCCATAAAGTAGGCTACATGTGTATGCTGTCTTTGAAACTGACTTGAGCAACAGTTAACCTCAGAGCTATTGTCCTAGTACCACTTTTTACTTTCCTGGCCTCACATTGGATCTAGAGCACAGGGTAGCCAAAAAAAAAGGCTTATGTAACATTCACAGCCAAGATCCTGCATCACACTGGTTCATCTTAAAGTTCCACCAGACATACTTACAGCTTCTCCTCCTCCCTGTCTTCTCAGTCTACTTGTGCTCTGTCTGGGCACCCCTCTACACAGCTGTGCAGTGGGAGGACCAGGAGAGGTTGAGGAGAAGCCAGGCAGCTGGCTTCAGGGAGATGATGTCATCCTTCTGGTCCGCCAGAGGACCTCTAAGAAATCCACAAAGATATAACTCCAGGAACAGAGCCAGCTGTCTGTCTGGTGGTCCCTCATCTTCCCACCATCATCCCACTAAATATTTATGGGGAAGGAAGCCCAGCCAGAAAATAGGTAAATGTCTCAGGGAGGGAGTTCTAGAGGATGGAGGTGTTGAACTCCATCTGCTATGACTAACATGTTTAATATGCAAACATAACTTTAAGCATGTGATTAACAGGATGCCAGCCTCAGATGTTTGAACATCATAAGTAACTTGATCTTCTGACCCCAATAGTCCTTCCTCCCTGGGTGGGGAGAAGCAGAAAAATTATTCGCTGGTAATTTTTTTTAATGGATCAGGTTTCTGACTTTTAGAGGTCCTAACAGAATGTCTTGGTGAACCATTAACCCAAAGCTGGAACCTGAGAGATGAACAAGAGGGGTGGTTTGTCAGTCTTCTACAACTTGAACTCTAAGACCACCCAGAGACCTACCATTTGGATTTATGACTGCCAAATAACATTGGCAGCCTGTGAACAGGTATTCTGCACTGACCTACCAAAACAAACTAAATAAAACTAATCTCAGTCTAAATGGCTTTGCTTTCTTGAATTATGTGTGGAACAAAAGATGCATGTAAGCAACAGCCAGAGCCGGTACACTAAATAAACCCACAAATAACAGCATCACCCTCCTCCTCGTCTCTCACTCTTTCCCTTTTTTCTTTCTTTATTCCTTGTCAGGGGTTGGCAACTGCATGGAAGCCAAGGGCCATTTCCTCCCCAGAACTCCCGAGAGCTGCACCCCGCAGACCAAGCCCAAACACCTCAGTTTCTTCCTTCAGTCCCTCTCAAAATAGTGATACAAAATGATATTGCATGATGAGGTCTCAATATTTAGAGAAAGAGTACAGAGGAAAACAGAGTTATTTGAGGGTAGTGTCGGTCAAGTGGTGCTTGTGGAAAATGGAGGTCACTATGTTCATGTGTTTTCATGTGTTTGGAGGAGTTTCTGTATGCTTTGTGGGGGAAATGTGCCTGAAAATCATGCTGAATCCATTTTTCTAAAATTGGAGTTGGGAGGATTTGGAGGACCTGTGGAATTTTCGGGAGCCACAAAGGTAGGTTTCAAGGGCTCCAGGCACCTTACAGGTCACAATTTGTGATCTATCTCTTTGGCCAGTCCCCTGTGTTTGTCTCCTCCCCTTTCCTGTTCCTTTCCCATAAACAATGAACTGTTACAAGCAATCTGCAGCATTAGATAATAAATTAAGAGAACAATAATAACAGAGTTGGAAAAAAGGAAGCTGAGAACTTGTAATTGTGTTTGTTAAACTTTCTGACAAAAAACAAACTATTTGTAAAACAAACAAACATCATTCTTCTCCGCACACAAAATTAAAGTCTTGAAATAAATGGCTGAAATAACTTCTGAAATAGGTTACAAATGTATAGCAGTTTGATACAGACTTAGCTGCCATGGCTCCCTCCTATGGAATCCTGGGATTTATAGTTTAGTGGAGATATTTAGGAATCTCTGCTAGAGAGCTTTTCTCCACTCTCCCAAACTACAGCATTACAGCTCTCCTGTGGGGAATTCCAAGTCAGACATCAGACTACTATAACTCTGTAGTTATACATACATACCAGACATGTATGTATGCAAAAAGACTGTGAATCCTCTTCTGGCCCTGAAACTAAGTCCTTGGGTTGAGTCTGGTCCTTCTTCTAAAGTACACAGAAGCCCTCCTGTCCCACCATTTTCCATCTGGCAATTCTGGGAGGTGTAAAATCTGCCCACTTCTGTCCCGGGTAAGGAGTTCCAGAACTAGGAGGCAGTGACTTAAGAACGCCTCTCGTTATGTTTTTACTCTTGGAATGTTTTCTGGATGAAAATATCAAGAAAGTGCTGTCTTTGCCTTAAATTGTCATCATCAACATCAATTCCCAGAAGATAAAGAAACAGTATTGTGTGGTTATTGTTGTTTGGAAACCAAAAATATCCATGTTTTGTGTTCCAGACTCCTTGCTTGTCTGCATTTCTTGCTTGTCAGTCATTTTCCACTGGCAACTATCTCCTGGTGTAGCAGGGGAAATATGAAAGAAAAATAACTCTTCACTAGTAAAATGTACCATCAGCACAAACCACAAACGGTAGCAATTAACATCTTTTGCAATCACTCACAGTAGACTAAATGGTTTTTTATCTTAATAAGTTTTCATTACATAATAACTGGATTATACATGCTAATATTACTGGGTAGATCTATTCTACAAATTACTTCCAAGCATAGGAAACAGAACCAAGCTTGGTAATGTTAGTGAACATTAGTCATTTTTCTTCCAAACTTCATTCTCTCCCTACCTGAAATAGATGTTGTTTCTGTTCTCCATGCCTTCAACATTTCTGAAATATTTTGAAAGCCATAAATTAGATATAGATAGAGATATAGATATAGATAATCAGAAAGAATAGTGTGATCAAATACTTTCCAGAAAGAAACATGTTTTAAAAATTGCATTACAGCTGCTGCTCAAAAACAATAGGCCTTACATAATGTGATCTATTGTCTATTATCTATGTGCTGTTTTCTTTCTAATGGCTATGTCTGGCTTTCTGCGTTGCAGTTATGGATATGTAATCTACAGCTACAGATCTATAACTGCTCTGTATTCACTAAAACTACATAGTTGCAATCTTGCTAGCAAGTGAGTATATGACAATCAGAAGGAGGATCCCTGTTGCAAATCCTTGTTGCCAGTCTTGCTTGCTGGCAGGAGGGTGGAAACATCATCCTGTTGTACCCTGATCACCAGAAGAACAGACTTCCATTTCTTAGGGTAGCTGCTGTCTCCTAAAGTAAGTTGGAGGGGTAGCAGACAAGGACATATTTCTTAGTTACTCATTTATAACAAAGTAGGCAATGTAGAATATGGGCCAAAGTTTAGACTCATTTTAATTATATTGTTAGTTTATGTGGTAAATTTCAAGCTATGTTTGTTTCAGCTGTTGCAAGAAATGCTGAGTATCAAACATCTTGAGCAAATATTCATCACTATGAGAAACTTGTCATGATGTTGTCACCATACCAAATTCAAATTCCTAGTGTTACCTCTCAAATGGTTATGAATTTCATTAATTTTACCAAAATTAGAAATTAGGATGTGTTAATCTTCTGGCCCTCTCTTGGCTAATTTCATTCAGGCAAATATTAATTGTGAATTCTTACCAGTTTTCAAAAACTGCATAGCGTTACATGTTCAAAATGAAATATTTTCAATCGCTGAATAGAGATTTTAATCATATATGCCATGATTTGTCAATGATCAAATCTTGTTAATGACCAAATATTGCCAAATTATCAAACCCAAAACAAAGATAACATGTTACCAGTGAATATCTATCCAATATTTTAATATTCAGTAATGATTAGGCGAAGATTATTTTCTCTATTTTCACTACTTTTCTAATAAACATTCATAATTTTTACTTCCGGGGGGGTGTCACACTGTTAGGGTGGTGCTGTAGTAGCATAGCCCATCAATACCATACACACAAAAGCTCTACTTAACCTGATACTTTAAAAGACATAACTTTTTTTTTACAATTAAAATATACAGTATATTAAATTCAATTGCCTATTGTGGGTTCCCCAGACAGAAACAGAATGTGTGCCTTTTAAGTGTGAAATTCATCCTGAGGCATAAATGTTAGTGAAGGATAATGATAGTGCCATGAAAACTTGTGGAATTAGAAATATAATCAGCAGAAGGCAAAAACAGGGATAACATTTGTATTTTCAATGTCCACATCGAGGTATGTAACCACACAATAACACGGAGTCCTGTAATAGTACCATGTGTGTCATAAACTGCATGAACAATGAGAGGCAGAAGGGATTTTGTTGCCCACTTATGACTAATGTATGTAACTACTGGGCAATGAATGTTATTCTTGCAATGTGTTCATTGTGTACTTGGTAATCTCTGTTTGTAGGACAAGGAAGCATGGGGTTTATAAAATGCCATCTGTTAGTCTCTTTTCAGCATATGGGATTTTTGATCGTTGGGAGCTGTTACTCCTCTTTAATGAGAATGTTCTGACATGCAACACAGAAACCTTCTTTGGTTATGAATGCTGCAGTGGTTACATATCAAAAGGTCTGGCAGATATACTGCACAGGATATCATCCAAATACAAACTATATGAAAGCAATTCATAATCCCATGGAATTGATTTCTCTAAGGCATGCATATATGCAAGCCCCTCAGTGCCTCAAAGTGTTAGCTGTCAGATAATAAGCCCGCAGTTCAAATCTTGCCTCATCCATAAATTCACTGAGAGGGATCACAGCAAATAGCTACACCTCAAACTTTGATCACAAATATTGGGGTATTTTAATACATGCTTTACAGAGAAAAAATAAATGAAATGCTCTGTAGAACAGAAATTCTGGCTGAGATCCTACATGGAGGGATGTACATGGCTACATTTCTGTAGTTGTAGGCCCTTTTCGCACGGGCTTTCTCTCGCGAAATAGCCCCGTGAGCCTCGCGGGAGTGGGAGCGTCGCTCTGCACAATGCACTCCCACTTCCGCTGTGCTCACGGGGCTGCAGCAGCGTGATCGCGTTTTTTTTATTTTCACTTCGAAGCAAAAATCACCCGCACTTGTGCAACGCTCCCAGTGCCCATGCGCGCTTACCTGCTGTGCGGAGCATCAGGGAGGCGGCCGGGTTGCACTTCCTTCCCTCCGTGGTGCCTACAGCTCCCACAGGCCCCTGCAGAAGGAAGGGGCAGGGCGCTAGCGTGACGGACGCGCCAGCAGGAAGCACCTGCAGAAGGAACGAGGGGGAAGCGGCAGCCTCCCGGAGGAGGCTTCTTGCGCAAGCTGCCCTCCCCCTCGTGCGAGAAGCCTCAATGCGAAAAGGGCCAGTGTCTCCCAACCCAAATCCTACCTGTAAGGGAGAGCAGATGGATGAATGGGAACAGGTCCAGCTATTTTCCTGTAGTTGCACTACAACAGGCATCTGCAGAGACCTCAAGTGATCCTCAGCAGGTCTCTACTGACGACATCCTTGCAACCATGTCCACTTGCACTAGATGCCCTCCCATCCTCCCTTCCATCTCTCCAACAACATGGAAATGGACAAAGTGAGTGGCTGCCCTGCTCACAAGGTGAGTTGTGTGTTGGGGGGTGGCATTTGGTTGTTCCAAGGTTGGAACAGAATTCCAACCTATGCGATGATCATGAAGGTGAGTTGCTATGGAATAGGTCTTATTTAGTGCAACATGACAGAATGCCAGTTGTTAAGTATTGGCAAATCAGTCAATTTCAATTTACTTTTCTTTCCCATTTTCCCCATCTTAACTTTGTCCTCTCTCATTTCTACATTGATTTGCACCTTTTAAAAAAAAATTCCCATAAACTCTGTGAACACTTCTGTTTGTACTTTTCCTAATATGGACACTTTGTGCATATGTTTGCCTACCAGACACACTGTTCGCAAGGAGTTTTCCTTAACATATAGTTTGTTGTGCAGTTTTCCCCACTTAGTATTCATTTGTCTTTGTACACATATCTTCCTAATATATTATGTTTGTGTGCTGTTTATTTTTGTTTGGAGAATTGCACCACAAAATTCTGAGAACTGCCTGTACCCAAGATAACCACATTTCAGTCTGTGTGTTGTTTCAGAAAGTGGAAATCTGCTAATTTCATATCAAAAGGCAAAATGAACAAAATTCTCTGCCGTTCCTATGAAAGAGTACATCAAACCTTTAACTCCAACTTTGACTCCTCCTTTTTTCTACTTGTCAATAGAAACTCTGACTCCACCCAAAATTGCTTCTGACTTTCACTTCATGACTCCAATTCTGTATGCATTCAGACTGATTGAAACATCCCAGTTTTTGTTCCTGTTCTTTGTGATTTCACACTGGGTTAAAACAAATTGACCTAGGGAGCTGGTATAAAAAGTGTCTGGTCATACCAGTAGCTGGTAGAAAATATTCTGGCATAAACAAAACATATATGGATCTCTAAAATAAGATTGGAAAGAACAAGAACAAAATCTGGGACTGTCTGGTCTTTTAAATCAGTCTGGATGCATCCTCTGACTCTGCAGCTCTGTTTGTAATGATGACTGAATACATCTGAAGTGCTTGGAACATTTGAAATGTGCTGAATAAAAGCTGTTATTATATTCTCCTTACTGTGAAAACAAACTGCTCTAAGACGATTTTCTTTTACACTGGAAAGAATGTAGCTATGATTCTGCTTAACTTTATTAATTTTATTTGTTTACTTTCATATCCCTTGTCAAATTAAAGCATATGAGCTAATGCCGAATGCTTTAGCAGCACAGTTGGAATGTTTGCTTGGTTTTCAATTAAGCAGAGTGTGATATTATTAGACAATATTTCACAGATCTATGTTTTGTTTCATTTATCCTTGGCTGTGGAGAATCATTGCTCAACAGTCTTTACCCAGCAGACATTTTAAAAAGAGGCAGAGATTTCATAAATTACCTAGCCTAGGCTTCATTTAAAAACTGTGCTATGGGTTCTGAAACACCTATTCCCAGTTAAAGCCTGAACTGTAAATGAAAAAGAGGGAGGGTTGCTCTTTTCCATATCAGTGAGATGGAGATTCCATTCTGGGCTTTAGTTCATACTTTAAAGGAAGTATCCAAGGTGCTGAATCCTCTGACCAAATAGGTTTGGTACCATGGATAGCTCCTTTTAAGGTGTGGACTAAGTCATATTTACTGCCTCACAGACATAGAAGCCACCAGCATCCACTAGCTGAAAACTTTTTAGAGTTGTGTTGCAAAAATGCAATAGCTGAAGTGTTTCTCATTTTTACATATACCATCTTGTCATGCAGCTGCTAAACTGGTTCTGTTGGCTAGTGAATTCTGGGAGTTATAATCTAAGAAAATATTACCAAGCTCCACAACAGAGGCATCATTGTTCATGATGGAGATATCCTTTTGACATTGTTGTTTTTTCTCCTAACAGCATCTAATCAAAAAGGTCTGTTGGATTTGTTAGACAGTAAAACACATGCACATAAAGCTTGATAATCAGATTCTGTAGAAGAATGAGGATGACTCTGTCATTGGGGAAAGTGTGGTCTTCCAGGTGGCTGGATAGCAGTACGTGTGAAAGGGATCTAGGAGTCTTCATAGACCACAAGCTGAACATGAGTCAACAGTGTGATGCGGCAGCCAAGAAAGCCAGTGCAATTCTCGGCTGCATCAATAGGAGTATGGTGTCTAGATCAAGGGAGGTACTGGTACCACTCTACTCTGCTTTGGTTAGACCTCATCTTGAATACTGTGTCCAGTTCTGGGCACCCCAATTCAAGAAGGACATGGTCAAGCTGGAGGAAGTCCAAAGGAGGGCGACCAAAATGGTGAGAGGCCTGGAAGCCATGCCCTATGGGGATAGACTTAGAGAGCTGGGTATGTTTAGTCTACAGAAGAGAAGGTTAAGAGGGGACATGATAGCCATGTTTAAATATTTGAAGGGATGTCATGTAGAGGAAGGAGAGGGCTTGTTTTCTGCTGCTCCAGAGATCTGGACAAGGAGCAATGGATTCAAGCTGCAGGAAAGGAGATTCCACCTGAACCTCAGGAAGAACTTCCTGACAGTCAGGACTGTCTGGCCGTGGAATATGCTGCCTCGGAGTGTAGTGGAGTCTCCTTCCTTGGAGGTTTTTAAGCAGAGGCTGGATGGCCATCTGTCGGGAGTGCTTTGAGGGTGTTCCTGCATGGCAGGGGGTTGGACTGGATGGCCCCTGTGGTCTCTTCCAACTCTATATTTCTATGATTCTATGATTCTATTGGACCAGTTCCTTCACTATGTTGGCTAGGGCTGATAGAAACTGAAACCCAACAACATCTGGAGGACCACATGTTGCTCACTCTTGTTCTATCACATTGCCCTCAATTGTCTCAAATAACTATTGTCTGGAGTCAGAGAAGACAAAACAAGAAGGGACAGAACCCTCCAATTCATTTCTTTTTTTATTCTTTGATTTCAGTAGAAATAGGAAGAAGCAGAATGTCTTTGATTCTGACAGGAAAGAGAATGTGCACTTCTTGTTCTGCAAAAGATTAATAAGATCTGAAGAGAAACCATAGCATGGTTTTCAATATTGTAACTGATACTATGCCTACAATGTGAAAAGCAATAGTTGGTGGTGTGGTCATTTCTAACAGTTGTTACTTTTTCTTTCTTGTGGTGAACAGAACAATAAATTTTGGGGCATATTTCCCTAATACTTGTGATGAATTAAGAATAAAATGGTAATTGGAGAATGCATAGATGCCTAAAGGTCACCACCCGCATATAGGTACAACATCAGCATTGGCAGCAGACATCTCATTTATAAAATCTCTGTATGTCTTCTAAGAGTTTATACATTCTTAGGCTCTGGTCTAGGAGTCCCCAGACCTAAATACCCTAAAGGCACCAGATCTCGTCTGAATTTGGAAGCTAAGTAAGTTCAATCCTGGTTAGTACTTGGATGAGAGACCACCAACAAATACCAGGTACTGTAGGCTATATTTCAGAGGAAGGAACTTGCAAACCACCTCTGAGTATTCCTTGCCTAAAAAATCTGTATGAAATTTATGGGGTTGCCATAAGTTGACAGGTAACTTGCAGGTACATACTGTATATACACAGCACTTCCCAAACCTTGATCCTCAGATAGTATTAGACTAACACCCAGAAACCACAACCAGCATCCTCAATATTTGAGGATCCTGGGAGGTACAGTCTAACAACATTAGGGGACTCAAACTTGAGAACCACTTCTTTAGATTGGCCAGCCACCTAGCTGTCTCTACCCCTTCTAGTTTTCCTTGGACAGCTGCTCACAACCCTGCCTTGACATTGCTCTTCAAAATGTGAACAAATTTAGTTTGATTCCCAACTATTTTTGGAGATTGTGGCTACTATAGACTTGTGCTGTTTATTACTAATGTGGTTTAAAAAGGGAATGCAAAGGATAAGCTCTACCTCTATTTATATTTTAAATATATAAATCCATATATATTATTTATCTCACATGCTGTTTAGCATTTAACGTGTTCATGCTTTTACAATTCAAGTTCAAATATGAATTCTTTAACAATGTGAGGCAACAACATAGTAATTTAGTGTCTTCCCCATTTTTCCTCTCCTTCTGCACTTCCTTTTCTCTTTTTTTTCTTCTCCTTTCCCAGGCAATGGACCGTTAGGGAAAGAGAGATTGATCTTGCCAGGAGTTTGAAGTATTGGTATATTATAGGTAGGGTTGCCATATTCAACTTCTTCACATCTGGGCATCTAATTTGCATAATATGCAAATTATTCTCTTCAAATTCATAACATTAATTGTTCCATATTTTTCGTCCATTATGTTTCAGGTTCCATGCCATTTTTTACAATGAACCAGTACAGAATAATGATGAATGAAATGAATAGGGAGACCCAAATTCAGATCTTTGCTTGAGGATGAAATTTACCATGTGATCTTGGGTCACCAGTACCTCTCAGGAAAGCTACATTACAGACGCATAGGTCCTTGCAGTCTGCAGCTTCTGCTGCTCACTCTCCACTCCTTCTGACTCCCTCTCATACCTCACCTTGCACCTTCACAGTGCAACCTCTCTCTTGCTTCCCACACACTGCTGCTCACATTCCTCACTCTCCCTTGCCTCACCTCACCTCAAACCCTCACAGTGCATTCCTCTCTTGCTTTTTGCACTTTGCTGCTCACAGTGCTTGCTCTCCATTTCCTTCATGCTCCTTCCTTTCCCTTACTTCATGCCCTCACAATGCAGCCCTCCCTTGCTTCTTGCACCTTGCTGCTCACACTGTTCACTCCCCTTCCCTCCTACTCACTCCTTCACCTGACCTCACACCTCTTCAGTGTCTCTCTCCTTTGCTTCTTACACACATGTGATTGTACCACTCAGTCCCCTTCCCTTCTACTTCGTCCCATGCCTCACCTCACACCTGTGTAATGTGCCCCTTTCTTAGTTTTTATAAGTCACTGCTTGCATTGCTCACCCCACTTCCTTACTTCCTTCTCCCTCTATCTCTTCACCTCATCTCCTGCCTCACAAGCCTTTCCCTTGCTTCTTCCATGCCACTCCTGCACAGCTGACTCTTCCCCTCTCTTCCAGATGAAAGGCAGGGACAGACTTGTTCCTCACAGAACAATTTCACAGAAGAGTACCCCCAATTTTTTCCCCACTTAGCTCAGCTCAGCTACAAGGGCTAGAGAGTTACTTTAAAAAAAAAGAAAGAAAGCTTGGAGTCCATTCCAGATTATGGTCCTAACAGGAACTAGGTGACATGCCTATAACTGGGTGTGTGTGTCCAAATCAGAGTATGACAACCCAAACTGTAGGTGGCTTTTGAAATTAGAAATTAGGTAGAGGGCCACAGGTTGAAATTAATCTGGTTGAAGGCTGCTCAGCTTGAGACAGGAAACAGTACCAGATACCACCAGGTTATTCACTGTTTGGGCTGGCTACAAGATACCCAGACTCTAGACAACTGGGTTCTGAACCCCGCCCCCATTGCTCAGTTCATATTTTGGTTTATTAATTTATAAATATCAGCACACACTGAAATGGTCCACTGGGCTCTCTGTACCAATAATATATCAGACACTTGCTTGAACTAGCAAGGTGTCTTGAATGGATCCAGAAAAAAATAGATTCACAAAAAACATATCAGGCTATGTTTCTATGTACAGAACCAAGGTAATGATACCATGAATGTGCTTGGAGACTTAAACTATTCATTCATTTACTGTAAGCAATGAAGGCAGCTCAATTTTCATCACAGTTGAAGTAGAGTATCAGGCCACCAGGTTTTGATGCATTCTCATAGTATCATTAGCTCAGGATTTGGAGATAACAGTCTAAATCCTATTGTTAGTCTTGACTACAGTAGAGCCTCTGAATCCACTGGGATTTACCTATGTTCCAATAATTGATCCAGGGGGTCTCTTCTAGTTGGAACTGTCCGATAGGATTCCAGCCAAAATGGTACAGTTTATTATTACCTGCAATGTATGACTTTTAGAGAAATGGTTTTGTTTTTGCAAAATAACACAATGACTGATAACATCATTGCAGTTTTAGTGGAATGAACAATATTTCCTCATTTTATCTGAAATATTTAGAGGGGGGTCTTCAGAGGATTTTTTGGCCATTTTCCTATTTTGCAACTCTATTGTAATTTTAAAAAAATCAGTAGAAATACCTCACTCTAAAAGAGTGACTGTTAACATGTTACTGTGAAAACAACAAATAACACTTAGTATGCATGTTTGTGTGTATATGTTTAAGTTCCATATTGGTTCACTGCACTGACTGAAGTCAGGACACAAAATTCACTAAGCACACAGAATGAGCTGAGTGATTTTGGATGGCATTGGGATAAGCAGTCTGGTTATCTTAACAACATCTGAATTGGATTAGGGAAAATCAAGTGCATCAGTAATTATTTTGTCTCTTTTCTTTATGGTACAGTATTGCAAAACTGGTAGGACTGGTCAATTTCACTTTCAAGGTCTTTTATACTTATTCACAAAACAGCAAGCACTTTCTAAGACCCTTGAATGCTTCATCTCATGGAACACAAAACCCTTGCTAGAATGTGTCAATAGTGGACCTGCTGTATATTGGCCCATAGTATAGACACAGAGAAGGGCAGCATGACCAGTTGACATTCACTTGAATTAATTCAAACCAGCAGCAAAGAGAACAGTCCAAAGCACAAAGGGAGTATTCATGTTTAAGCTAGAAGGTGGCTTTATTTGGCTTTGGCTCTTTAAAAAACCTCTAAAGAAAGCAAAATGGGCTGGGGTTGGATGCAAACTTCAAGGGTATAGGTTAAACATTAAAGGTAATTAGACAGATTAATTATATCCACTATTCTAAATGCAGGAGAATATGCTAAAGTTTTACTTTTAGACCTTTCTATATTTATTTATTCCTACCTTTTTCCCAAGGATAGCTGAAAGAAAGCTGACAAAGTGCTTTCTCCTCTTTTGTCAAATCAAATAAGCAGACCTTGTAGAGACTAAGGGCTTTGCTGCCCAACCCATGAAATGAAGAGACCACACACAGGACTTGGGTTGAACTAGGGCAATTTATTAATGTATGCCTAATTAACATAAAGCTGGAAGTGAACTTAACCTTGAACTTGGGCTTGAATTTAACCTTGACCATGAACTTGAACTTGAATTTATGACCTGAGAAGGGGGGTCAACAGCATGGATAGGCTAAGGCAAGGGTCAGCTCCAGACCTCTTCCCAGCCCTCCTTCAGCGAGGTACCGTGCCCCAAAGCCTACCCCTGAGGCCGGATTAAAACTTCGGCCAGCCCTTTTCTAGAAGGTGAGCCCACAAACCGTAACCCCCCCGTCTCATGATGGTAGGGGAAAGTCCCGGGCCCACCTCAAGGACAGCATTTATCCTACACCTAAGGGTGCCATAGGTACTCACCAAAACCCTTAGACCCCCCCCACCAGCCATGGATAAGGGCAAGCGTCTGCTTAGTCCTTATCCCCCAACTCCCACTCAGGAAAGCTTCAAGTCCCTGTTGCAAATCCCGCAGAAAGATTTCATTGCCCTCAGATGACAAGTGTACCCCATCGGGTCTATGCAGCTCAGGTTTATCAAAGACAATGTCACAGTGAGGAATATAGTGAACCAAGCCCTGTCTCAAAGCATTGCAAATTTCCCTGTTTGCTCACCTACGAGTGAACTCCAAGGGTCGAGGATCCTCTCCCCCACCCCCCACTTTTTTTTTAATCATTGCAGACCAAGCAATGCAGATGCCAGGTCAAGTACTGAGAATAAGCTGCATATCATGAATGGCCTGTATGATCAAGGCCTTTCCTTTTAAAAGTCCAAGGTCATTACCGCCCAGGTGAATGACCAACATATCAGGCGGAGGCCCACAGCACTCCCCAAACAGCGTAGGCAACAAGCATGCCAGCGAAGGCCTCTCCTGCCAAGCCATTGAAGCGAGACTCAGGCACCCAATCCCAAATGCAGGCAAAAATGGCCATCACGAGCCTGCCGCTCTGTCCAAAAGATGAAACTGTGACCACAGATCAGCACTCGCCTCCTCACAGCCAGA
Source organism: Ctenosaura bakeri (assembly GCA_948474755.1). Taxonomy (NCBI): domain Eukaryota; kingdom Metazoa; phylum Chordata; class Lepidosauria; order Squamata; family Iguanidae; genus Ctenosaura; species Ctenosaura bakeri. The sequence goes on along the minus strand of CAOLHI010001385.1, from coordinate 70,455 downwards.
ACAGGATGGTCTGAAACGAAACCAGAAACATTATAACAGGTGAATCGGCCTGACATAGCACTGGTATGCCGTGGACTTCCATCTCCCAATCCTCTGGATGTCATCAGCACTCATGCCCATCAAAGCTGCAGTGGAAGCTGTGCCTATGTGAAATGAATGTGTACCAAATTTTGTGCCTTGTAGGCCTGGCCAAAGCCTTTTTTGTGATGGCCCAGAATTGGTACCTAGTGAGCGGGGTTGTATCAGCATGACAAAACAGACGCCCCAAATGTGTCCCCCGGCTGGTTATATAAGCCCTCAGTGCCCTGACAGGGCATAAAGCAGCATCAGAACATTCCTGCAATGTAACCACAGTGCCCCACCTGGCCTGATCAGTTTTTGATCCCCTTATGGGAAGGCATAAATGCTGCTCACCCCAAGTCAGGTCCTGAAACTCTAGGGCCCTGCCAGACCTGTCTCCCTTGCTCTGAACAACCAACTGACTTACCCTCAATGCGCCAAAAAATGCAGTGAGAGCCGCTGAGTGAAACAAGAGAGCCCCATATGCAGAAAAGCACAAGACTTCCCATGTGTCACCCAAACCCTTCAGAATGCCAGGAGAAAGTGGTTGCCTGTCATCTCGGGCCATCCCTTTTTGCCTGACCCACCCTTCGATAAATTTGCGTATCCTAAAATTGCTGGTGGGATCAGGGAAGCCTCGTGCCTTGGACCAAAAGGCCAAGGAGGACATGCGGGATCTAATGGATTGAGGGCAGAGGCCTGCTTCCTTAAGGGACAAGCAAAACTGCAAAATGTGGTCCACCGGGAGTGGCCATGTGTCCTGTAACCCTTTAGATTTCTAAAAGCTAGTGAAATCCCTAACAGCCTTATTGTAGCTCTTTCTGGTGCTGGGTGCAATTGACATACCGATGATCTGTGCCACCTCACCCCACCAAGCTTCCACAGATCGAAGGGCATCGGTTCTGGGAGGATGGCAGCTTCTGGTGCCAGCTCTCTGAAACGTTCCATCTGCATACGAGAGAGAGAATCAGCCAAGGAATTATCCACACCAGCAACGTGTACAGCTGTGAAGACTATGTTAAAACAAAGACATTGAAGTGTGAAAGCCCGCACCAAGCGCATTACACACTGCGACCTAGAGGAAAGAGAGTTAATCACTCTGACCGTGGCCAAGTGTCATACCAAAAGTGGATTGAGACATTTGCTAACTCACGTGCCCAGATGTGAACTGCCACTAATATTGGAAAAAACTCCAAAAATGTAAGGTCAGCTGTGAGGCCTGCCTCTGCTCAACTCTCTGGCCATTTCTGTGCAAACCACCTGCCTCTGAAAAAGACACCAAAACCAATGGATCCTGCTGCATCAGATGATATTTTCAATGCATCCCTGACCTTGATTTCATCCCGCCAAAAAGAGACACCATTGAAGTCAGCCAGGAACACCTGCCACACTCCTAAGTCCAATTTAATCCCTCTGGTGATCCTAATTCTGTAATGCGGTTTGGTGATGCCCTTCATGGCGTCGCACAGGCACCAAAGGAACACCCTGCCAGATACCACCACCTGGCAGGCAAAATTCAGGTGCCCCACGAGCTCCTGAAATTCCTTAAGAGTAGCCTTGTGCCTACCCACGAAGGAAGCCACCCTTGACCTGAGATCCTCAACCTTAGCTGGCAGTAGTTTACAAGCTTGGTTGACTGTATCCAATTCAATGCCCAGAAACGTAAGCTGCTGTGTGGGGCCCTCAGTTTTCTCATGTGCCAAGGGCACACCTAACTCCCCCATAAGAGATGTGAATTCTACCAAGAGGAATGCACACTGCCCAGAACCACAGCGTCCTACGAATAAGAAATCATCCAAATAATGCACAATGCCCTTAAGGCCTGATTTACTTTTGATAGCCCATTCTAAAAAAGTACTGAACATCTCGAAGGCAGAGCAAGACACAGAACATCCCATGGGGAGGGAGCCATCAACATAGAATTTGCCCTCAAAGGCGAATCACAAAAGTTCAAAGTCAGATGGATGAACGGGCAGCAGGCAGAAGGCGGACTTGATATCGGATTTGGCCAGCTCGGCCCCAACACCATGCCTGCGCACTACTCGTACAGCTGCATCGAACGAAGTATACCTAGCTGAACATAACTCAGCTGGAATGGCATCATTAATGGACTCGCCCCTGGGGTAAGACAAATGGTGGATTAACCTGAATTCACCTGGAGCCTTCTTAGGGACAACTCCTAGTGGGGAAATTCTAACATTGGGAGTGGGAGGCTGGTCAAATGGGCCTAACACCCTGCCTTTAGCAACCTCCTTCCTAATTTTCTCCCTCACTACATGCTCTTTGCCTATTACTGATTTAAGGTTATTGGCCATAAAAAACTGCCGAGGTCCCACACTTGGGATCCTGAACCCCCAAGTAAATCCCTCCCCCAGATATAGAGCTGCAGCCTGGTCTGGGTAAAAGTGGAGCCAAGCCAGCAGCCTCTCAACATTAATTGGACTGGGCCCCTTTGTGAAGTGGTGGCTGATTTCCTGGCCCCCGCTTGCCACCTCCATCCCTGAGGCTTGTCCCTCCCCCTCGCCCTTGTTGCAGTTGCGAATGGAGAGAGAGCCCCAGCAGATCCCACATAGGTGCTTGTATTTGCAAGGGCGATGGGCACGAAACCCTTGCATCCCAAATTCCCAACAGAGCTGTATTTTCTGCTGCTCCTGCAAGCCCTGAGTGCGGGGAGGCCCCTCAGACTTATTGAACTGCACCAGATGACCGGAGTGGGACCTCTCACCGAAAATGGGGCGAGCCAGGGTCAATGTCTGCATCCACAATTCAGGGTGGATGCTGTCCCATCGCAGGTTTGGCTTGCTTTGCTGCCCTCGTCCTAAACTTCTCATCGTAGTGCAGCCAACCAGTCCCAGCAAAATCTGGATGAGCCCTGAAAATTGTGTTCAAATATACCAGAGGGAGTGACCCCTCGATGGCTGGGCCTTAACTATCGCATTCATATAATTGAGATAACCTATAAACCAATTAGTCTAGTTCTTGTCAATCCTGCGTTTTTTCAATTTTTCCCTCTCATTTTTTCAATTTTTCCCTCAAATCCTCTTTCTCTTTTTTTTCAAGATCTCGATACAAAAGGGAGAATAGGTCCACGTATTCTCCCTTCAGTATCTTTTCAATAGCAGCTGAGGTCAGGTGCTCATCCAATACCCCTGACTGCCTTCTCCTCAAGACCTGGATCCTTGCTTGACTCCCGTGATACCAGAGGCCAACCCTGAGTGGATCCAGAGACATCCTGGGAATGCAATGTCGCCCTTGATGGCAGCTGAGAAGGCGACATTTGCTCCCCAGGGGGAGAAGGTGAAGAAGAAAATGATAGCTCTGGGAAACCTGCTGGCGGGGCCCATATCATATTCCTCGGTGGTGTAATGAAGCTCCAGGGCCATGCTATGGACGCAGTACCTTCCTCATGACCAATAGACTCACCTGGTGCTGCTCCTGCTGCTTCCCACTCTCCCGAGGGCCCAGCCTCCCAACTGACATGTTGTGATGAGGATGCTTATTCCCACCTCTCTGAAGGCAATTCGCTCCTCTTCTCACCTGATCCGTCCTTCTCAATAGTGTCTAGCCGTGCCAAAATCTGGTTAATAACACTCACTGGCATGGAGACCCTCTGCTCCTCCCTTCCTCTGTTCTGCCCCGCAGGCCGCAGGCCACTCTCAATGGCCTGAAGCTTAGCAAAAATGGCAGCTGCCACATTTGCTCCCCCATCCTCATCCAACGATGAGGTCACTGACATTGGGGCAGCTAAGGCCTTGGCTGGTGTGGCCCCTTTGGCTGGTGTGGCCTTCTTGGTGGGCTGCTTACCCTTGGATGCTGATGAAGCTTGTTTGGAAGCCATCAGCACCACTAGCAAACCAGGCCAATCTTCCAGCCAAAACCCCAAGGAAAGAGTGAATTACGCTGTCCCAGCTCCAATTGAAAATCCAGCCACTACACAATGAATCCAGGTGCACCATCCACTATGGATTAACAAGGCCAAAACCCACCCCCTCAGCTTGAGTAGCACACCAAGTTACACCCCCCCAACCCACCAGGAGGTAATCATGCCACTGAGAGGGTCCTCAACACACTCTCAACCCAATCAGCAAAACTTGTCACACTCTCTCAGCTCCAAGGCCAAGAAGCATGTAAATGAATAAGTTCTTTTACACTCTCTCAACCCAATGAGGAAGCCTGGTACAATGTCCCCTCTCGACTCAAATGTAATAAAACCTAAAACTCCCTTAGCAAAACAAAACAAAACATAAAAAACAAAAGCACAAACAAACAAAATGATCACACTCTCTCAGCCACCAAGGCAAACTGGCCCACATGCAGCAGAACCAAGCCAAAGAGCACCGCCCCCTCAGAAGAGAGGTGCAAAAGAGAGAGAAAAAGAGAAGGGGTGGAAAGGAGAAGGAAGGGAAAAGGCACACTCTCTCAGCCCACAAAGACAACTAGTACACACTCTTGAAACTCTTGGGCAACAAACCCAACTCAAGGGCAAGCACACACCCATGAAGAGAGAGGGGGAGGAGCAAGAAGGTGACGGGGGAAGAAGAGAAAAGAGAAAGAGAGAAAGAAAATATGTATATATATAAAATATTGAGGGAGGTGGGGAGAGCCACAACAACTGCCCTCCCAAATAGGCTCCCAAATGCCTAAGGGTCTCCCCAATGGGCCGCTTCCCCCAACCTAGCCCAGTGGCCCTTTCTGACGCAAAAAAATAAATAAAAATAAAATAAAAAATAAAATAAAATAAAATAAAATTATTTTGCTGCCGCCGCTGCCACAACAGCAGCCCCCCCCACTGACGGGGATCAGCCCAGGGAAGGGGAAAAAGATGAAAAGAGAGAGAGAGAGAAGAAAGAAAGAAAGAAAGAAAGAAAGAAGAGAGAGAGAGAGAGAGAGAGAGAGAAAGAAAGAAAGAAAGAAAGAAAGAAAGAAAGAAAGAAAGAAAGAAAGGAGAGGGGAAATGGGGGGGAAGCCACACTTCCTCCACTGCTGCCACCGCCACCGCCGCCACGACAGCAACCCTCCTGAGGGCCTGGAGAGCCCACCGCAACCCCCTCCACTGACAAGGATCAGCCCAGGGAGAGGGGAAGATGTGAGGAAGAAGGGAAAAAAGAAAGGAGAAAATTGGGGAAATGAGAAAAGGAAAAGGGGGGGGGAACAAAACAAAAATCCCTGAACCTGTGCAGCTGCCGTTGTGACTGCCAGCTGCCTCCTCATGCTGCTGTGAACGAAAGCCCCTCAGGCCCACCACGTGGCTGGCTTTCAGGGCCAGCAGCACAGCTTCCTCCATTCAGCCTCACCAGCAAACAAAGAAGGGGTGGTGCAGCCCTAAAAGGGGGCTGCAGACTCTGCCCCCTCCCAATCCTGCTGTGCGACCCTTGTCGCACAGTGATTGCATGGTCTCTACTCATGAGAGGCCAGCAAAGGTGCCCCCCCGCCGCCACACGTGGTCACGCGGGCAGAGGGAGACGAATTATTACACTATACTGTTATAGTGCTATTATTCCACTTTAACTGCCATGGCAATATTGCATAGAATCATGGGATTTGCAGTTCAGGGAGAGACAATTAGAATTCTCAGGCAGAAAGCTCCAGTGACTCACCAAACTACAAATTCCAGAATTCTAATGGGTACAGCCAGGGCAATTCCAGTGGAATAATAGTGCTATAACAGTGTAGTGTGATAGGGACCTGAATCTCCCAGCTCCATACACACGAGTAGCAAAACCAGCTGTAGGTCTGTTTATCAAACCTTGTCCCATAAATAGTCCTTGATGCACAGGGTGGACAAATGTGTAGTCCTCTGGATGTTTCAGACTTCAGCTCCCACATTCAGTTACAATTGGCTCTGCTTGCTGGGTAGGACTTATGGGAGTCAAAATCCAAAATATCAGGAGTTTTCCCCAATTTTGCCTAAAGAGATTACATGACAATTCCATCTGGATGGCTTTATGGGTGCTACTGACTAACTAGAGACATGTATGAACAAAGTAAGGGCTCTGGGTATACTTCCAAATTTAGAAAGGGCCCCTTTGGGTGCTAAGCAGTTCAAAGGCATTGATTTCAACATAGCTGGCATTTTAAATGTATGATGCACTGCTAGCATGGTTGATAACTGCCTTTCATAAACGGTGTAACTATTACACAGTTCAACAGTCTTAAAATAAATTGTGCATCATCAGCTATGTATGGAAATAAACATTCCACCACTTTGAGCATCATCAGTCTCATTTCAGTGCTCGGTAGGTCATCAATGTTTTGACTCACAGCCCAATTTCAATAGTGCTGAATGCCTAAATGGCATACAGACGAGATTAGCTTCAGACGGGAGCATTCATCATCACTTGTTAAAGAGGAATCTGTGCAAGATGCTCACAGTTTAGTTTTGAGGATGGTACCTTTCTGCCATGTTTCAGTCACAAGGGAAGAATCCAAAAATAGGACAGATTTCTTGAAACACAGCGCAATCATATGGATATTTACTCAGAAGTAAGTCCCTTTGTATGTGCATAAAAGTACAGCCTTAATCTGTTCCTCTGAAATCATTGGCACTAACCGCTAAGTCAATATGGATAGAATCTAATGATTGCAGTCTAATCCTAACTGAAGCTGGGGCAAATATCCCTGCCCTTGCAGTATTTTCACTGAAGAATTCACCTCCCACACGTGCTTTTCTGTTATTTCTCATGACCAGCACCCTTTCTGGGAAAGAACGTTCTAATGAAACCACTGTTCAGAAGCAGTAACTTACCAATAACTAATAATTTGTAATAGGTTCCTTTTCCCAAGGACATAACATGATGTTAAGATGATGACTTAAGAAGGGATAATTTCACTCATGCTGTGGTGTAGCTGTAACTTCAGTTATTTTTATAATTCCATAGTGTGCTGCCTCCCTAAATAGTGAAGGAGAAATATCACAGAGATGAAGGACTAACTTGCATCGTGCTTCATAGTACTAACCTGTGGTCTGTTGTGAGTACTGAGGTGAGAACAACGTGGGCAGGAGAAGAGTTCATTTTGTTCCAAAGGCTATAGAAAATGAACCATTTTCAAGGTAATTAAAAGAATTCTAATTATTTATTAGAAATGAGAAGGTAAAGAATTGCTTTTAAAACATTCTAACCACCATGGTAGCCGTTTTTGAACCTTGGAACTAGAACTGTTATCAGATTTTTAAGGTAAATTTTCCATGCTCTGGCAATGACACAATCTCATGATGTAGTTTTATTCTCAGAGGCATTCTCGTGTGCAGGTAAAGACAAGATGGCTGCCCTACTGACCAGTGCTCCATCCCCTTTGGCAAAACAACTATGGAACTGTTGGCCTTGGAAGCAGAAGTAACTATTTAGCACTTGTCTTAGGACTTTTTCTGACCTCTACTTGGTTGACTCCCAGAGTTAGGAAGAAGAGACACTGGCAACCTTTTGACATGTGAATACTTACAGCATGAGAGATCAGATAGACTTGCAAGTTTTCATGTTGTTATACCACTGACTAAAGGCACTCTTTCCCCAGGTCAACCACACAGAAATGATACTTTGCTTTAAAAAAAATCACAACCTATACATCCACAATAAATACTGATGGATTTAGAGTAGAAGTGGGCAAAATGTTGCACACCCAACTCCTCAACACTGCCAGGCTGGGGGTGGGGGGGGAAAGTGAGATAAAAGTGTCCAGTAACATTCCAGAAGCCTCTAGATGGCTGCAGTTGGCCATTTGAAGGTTATGTGTCCCCATGAGCCTATTTTAATCCAGAAATATACTTTTAAAAAAAATCAAAAGCCACCTTCTGATCACTTCTGGTTTTGAAATATGGGCAAGTACTCATGGGAGAATGAAAATAGCCTTCAGGTTTTCTGGAGTTCCTGGTGCTGATCCAGAGAGGTGAACAGAATCCTTGTCCCAGTACACATTGAAAGAGATTCCCTCACTTTGCAGCCTTTTTTACAGACTGCAAATCTGGATGCACACACCTCTAGTTTGTTAACATATGTAAAGAGATATGACATTACCCCCATTGCTCAGGAATGGGCAGAAGAAGCACATTTCCCAGCTACTTGTGGAAGACAGTGCCAGAAGACAGGAAGAATCCACATGTTGCTTAGAAAATCAGCAGCCCCCTGTCCCCAGATTCCCACTGAAGTTCAACAGCCTAAGGAACATAGGCATCTTTCTTTTCAGTGTATCACATCCTTAAAAGATAAGGAAGCATCCCTGTGTTGCCTAGGCAACTGAGCCATGTTTGCTGATTTCCTATGCTGAGCTGCTGTCTAGACAATTCATGGACTATGTTCTTCCCCTACCTTATAGAACACTTGCCCTCACTAACAATTCCAGTTGGCTGTGCAGAAGCATGACATCATTCTGTTCATAACATGATCCCTTACGGGGTAGGATCCGAAAATGAAAGAAAATGATAAGGAAGATAAGAGGGGTGACCTATTAGGAGGATGAAGGTGGCAAATTCACACTCTACAAGCTTCCCCACTCTCAGCCCCAGTTTTTGCTTGAACATTCTAATAGAAAATAATTTGTCTTTGTTCTACTTTTGACTATTACTTTCATCTTCTTTAATTGTATCATCACAAGTCAGCCTGTGTTCTATGTACACCAACACAGATCCTGTGGGTTTGCTGGGTTTCTCTGGAACAGTTATCATTGTACCCATGTCCCAAAGAGTATCTGGAACATTGCTTATTTCCTTTAACGATGAGCCCATCTTGTAAACAGGAATCCTTTCAAATTGTTGTTCAACACACAAGGATTCCATAAGAAGAACTTTTATTTTAATGGGGTTGGAAACATAAATCCAAAATCCTTTTATAGTGTACCTTAACTCCTTCCTTTAGGGCAGTTATCAAAACACAATCTAACCAGTAACCTAGGGAATTTTTGCAATATACTTAACATCGAACAATTTCAAAACAAAAGAACCTATAATAGAAGTGGTTTGTCTGTTTTCTTCCTAGTAAAGATGACAGTCTTTTGTAAACAGGCATTCTAAAATGGAAACCTGGAAAAGCAGCAGTACAACAGTGCCATCCCCTGTTTGCAAAAATCACTGTTTGTCTCCAAAATGCAAAGTGAATCTCTGATAAATTCTATCTTCTCCTCTTTCTTTCTTTTTCTCTTGCTATCTTTAAAACACTCTCACAGGCCTGCAAAGGGAAGCAATTTGCTTGAATCTGTCTGGACTGTTTTCTCACGTAATCCTCTAAAGATAAGAGCTACCAGCTCTGCATAGAACTCCACAACATTTCCAAGCCACAAAACAGAAACCTCTCATTCATTCCTGAAAACTCAAGTCGACATATAAATGATGACAGGTTTCCTTAAAGAATTCAGACTACGCGTATCCATTTTACAGCAATTGTAAAGATGATTAATGCCTGCATAAATGGCAGATACATTTTCACTTTGATTTAGGACTATGTTCTGTGCAGATGTTGCATTTAATGCAAAGAGTTTATACCCAGTGGGAGAGTAGAACTGTTCTGTCTGATGTATTTCTATATAGAATGCTACTATAGTACAACATATGGAAAACAGTGAATGTGCATAGCTGTTACCTCATTGCCCAATGTGCAGTGCACATTGCAGTATTATAGATTTGCAATAGTTCTGTTACTGCAGTCCCTAAGCCGCACTTGGGGTGACATTAGATATCACTTTGATATCAATAATTTGGCTCTCTTCTACCATCCATCTCCACGTGTTAGTGAGGCCCCCGGACAAGCATGAAACTAGGCACGGCCACTAATCGCTGGACATTCCATTTCCCACCCAGGCAGGCCAGAAATAGCCAGATCACCGCTTTGGGAGACCTCCCTACAAGCACGCTATTATGTATGCACACTACTTACAAAGAACTCCCTGCCCCGAGCAGGAGGCTTGATTATGAGAATCCTCATCTGTCAAGCACTCTGCATTTGCATACTGTCTACTTCTTTGTCAATTCGGAACTAACTCAATCGTGCTAAATTCTGATCTTTCGGAGGCTTTGTCTCCAGCCCGAAACTCATTGTTTTCCCCCCAAGTACAGAATAGCCTGTGGCCACATTTTCCCTATAAAAACCCCTGATTTCGAGACCTTCCTCGGGTCACTCGGATCGCCCCTGACTTCCATCCAGCCTTGCTGCCACTGCGCTTGGCAAGCCTTCCCCTCAGTCCCGTGTACTGAGACTACGCACCTCCGAACATCCACAGTGAACTATCCGGGCCCCAGGACAGGTGGAGTATCACCCAAGTCAACAATCCCTCTTAAAAATCCCTCTATCTCACTCCAACCTTTATTTTCTATAGTTATCTGTGTGAGTGTGCTGCATACACCGTTTGATTGTATTTTAATAAAGATCACCATTATTATTTCAATCCTGTTTGTTCCTTGACTTGGCCTGACCCAGTAGACATTGGGTAAAACATTCTGCTCCGTTGCCCTGCCTCTCCCAGTGCTAACTTGTGCTCTTGCTAATTTCCCGACCTTTTGATATTTTGAGAGCGCACTTTGGTGTCCCTCACGGGATCCCCAGTAAACAGGGTAACAGTTCCACATATGGAGCTCCTCTCCTTGCATCTTCAGCAGGATACGCCCATGCCACATTGTCCAAAACAAAGTCACTCCATATGTGCAGAACAACTTATACCTGTGTGTGTCAACAATAGAGTTTTGGCCATAGCCCACCCAGGCATAGCAAAGTGAGCACCTATGTTGCAAAAAAAGTGAGGGCCAGTTAGGACTTGCTCTGGACATTTTGCTGCCTGAGATGAAAGACAAGATGGCATTCACCTCCATTCCATTTGGAGAAACCAACTGAACTGGTTGCCAAATCTTACTTCAGCAGTGGCAACATGTTAGTTTCTGAGGTATGGTCTCCAAGAGGGAAAAGACTGATAGGCCCAGGTGGAATGTGTGGAGACTTGCCACCACACAAATGCACAAATAGATATATGTGAAGTGGGAGAAGGGATGACCAAGGCCCTTTTCGCATTAAGTCTTCTCGCGCGAGCGGGGAGGGCGGCTCGCGCATGAAGCCTTCTCCGGGAGGCTGCCGCTTCCCCCTCCTTCCTTCCGCAGGCGAAGGAATGAGCGGGGAAGCAGCAGCCTCCTGGAGGCGGAGGCGGCTCGTGCGTCCGTCCATTCCCCCCCCGCGCGCGCGAGAAAGGAGCCTGTCCCCTCCATCCCTCCCCGCGCGCGCGAGAAAGGCGCTCCTCCTGTCCGCCCCCCTGCGCGAGCAAGAGAGAAAGGTGCTCGTCCCGTCCGCCGCCCCCGCGCGCGCGCGTGAAGCAGGACGTGTCGCGCGAGCGCCCCGCCCCGTCCCTTCCTTCCACAGGGGCAGAGGGAAGGAAGCGCGACCTGGCTGGCTCCCGGATGCTCCGCACGAAAGGTAAGTGCGCGCGGGCGCCGGGAGCGTTGCGCGAGCACGGGTGATTTTCACTTGGAAGTGAAAATCAAAAAACCCGCGCTCGCGCCGCTTCAGCCCCGTGAGCCCAGCGGAAGTGGGAGTGCGTCGTGCGGAGCGACGCTCCCACTCCCGCGAGGCTCACGGGGCTGTCGCACGAGAAAAGGCCCGTGCGAAAAGGGCCCAAGTCAGAGTAAGCCTGCCAAGTATCCCTTGTTATAAGCGATGCCCCTTTCTGAGGGCCTGAATCCTTGTCCCTTACAGGGTTTCAAAGTATCCCTTATTTTAAAAGATGTCCCTTATATGATGGCTGGAAAGCCTGTACTTTATGTATACTGAATGGGATGCTAAAACTGAACATATCCCAGAGTGTCAAAGACTTTGGGGGTTAGGGCCCTTTAAGAAAAAGTAAGGCCAAGTTATAGGAGCAAATAAGCATGTCTGAAGCTCACTTCCAATACAAATAATTATACCTCTTGTCCCCTTCTCCTTTGCCTGAGCACTCCAGCAACCATTCAAAATGGGTGAACTGGAACACAGTACAGTCAGCCCTCCACATTTGTGGGTTTCACTTTTGTGGATTTGATTATTCATGGATTATTCGCTGTCACCTCTGTTGCTCCCTATGCCATTTTTAATAGGAACTGCAAGCCTCTCGAGACCGAGAAACTGCAAATTCAGCTTGTAAGTCCCTATTAAAAATGGTATGGGGCAGCAGTGGAGGTGGCAGTAAGCCCCACCAACCAAACACTTCTACCTTATGAAGGAACCCTGATGCCTCAAAGGAATCCACAGTGGGTTGAATATGGTGATCATACTTTTTTTGTGTGTGTTAAATATGGTTTGGGATGGTCTAGAGTTAATCATGTTTTTTTCACATGCATGGTAAATTAAGGCAGGAGGCTGTGATTGGCTCATGATAACCATATGTGCTTTTGACAGAAGCTGGGATATGAATTTTATATTTCCATCATGTGAATCTATAGAGTTTTATAGCATCCTAGAGTTGGAAGGAATCCCAAAATACCATATTTGCCGGTGTATAAGATACACTTGTATATAAGATGCACTCTTTTATACATTGGAAAATACTATTTGCCAGCATTTATGATGCACCAGCATATAAGACACACCCCATTTTCAAACAGTATTTTTTTGGGGGAAAAGCGAGTCTTATATGCCAGCAAATACAGTATATTTAATCCAACCTCCTGTAACTGCAGGAATCCACACCTATGACATGGTTTGTTTTCTGTTGCATTTTGTCACCCAACTCAGGCAGGATATTGTAGAACTCAGAAAGTTTCAGAAAAGGTGAATAAAAATGACCAGAGAGTTGACATATTTTATTTACAACAAAAACTTGAAGGGGCTTCTGCAATCACCTTGCAGTCAATTTGGATTGCTACTCTGCGTGTGGATTTGAGAGCAATTTTTGTAGGAGCTTGGTATCTGTTGTTTTAGAGTATTATAAGTGAAATGCTTTTGCAGAAAAGGGGTTTTCAGTCCTATGCTTTACAAATGGGAGTGATAACAGAAACTGATCTGCCATACGTCTAGCCAACTCTGAGATGCAGGTTACTATGAATTTCGATCATACTTGCCAAGCATTTTTGGTAAAATTAAAATGGATTCATTTTTAATCCACATTAAAACTGGATTTTCATAAAGGCAGAAGTTTGTGCATTGTATTTTTTATGTTGATGAAAATGTGTTAATTTTACAGAAAAATGCATAGGTAAGTCAACTTTTATTTGATATTTGGGCCATTTCCGCAGTAGACTGTTATAGTGCTATTATTCCACTTTCAACATCCTATGAAATCCTGCAAACCCCAGGATTCCATAGGATGTTGAAAATGAAATTATAGCACTATAACTGTCTAGTGTGGAAACGGCCTTAGACAGAACACACTATATTGACAACTACTTCCTGATTGACAAGCTCATGAATAATGAATTTTGACAGTCCCTTACCTGGTAACCCTAAGTGAGGGGAGCATATTATTCGAGTATGATCAAGTCCCCCGCGTGCACACACACTTACTGAGGTTCTTCTCATCAAACACAGCATCTGCACACATCTGCAAACATAGGTGATAATCCCTGTTTGATACACACATTAAAGTAAATCTTTTCAATAGCGAACAGTTTCAAAAGAAGCCTACTGAACTTTAGAATTAATAACAGAATACTATCTTGATTCCAGGCAAAGATTTCTATCTTACTCACTCAATTGGGGATGCAGGAAACCTTTCTGTCTCTGTTGTTTCTTGGAGCTTCTGGATACAAGATACAAGATGCACACAACATATTGCCACCAGTTGCTTGAGAATACAAGGAGGACTGTCAAGCTATGAACATATGCTATTCTGTGTAACGTGTAGTTTGGCCCAAACTAAAAGAGGAGAAGAGTAAAGCAGGAGGGGAAAGGGAATCAATAGTGTGAAGGCACAAACTGTAAAGATGAAAGGAAAGTTTAAAAAAAAAACAACCAAGGGAACCATATGTACTCTTGAAGTTTGGTATTCATACTCTCTTTGAATTTTCCACAAAAGTAGGTAACAGAACTTCTGCTGATGTATCTGCCTCCTGGTATAATATTACACTTGAGGGCTGGCTTTACAGGAAGATCCCCCGCCCACCAGGATCACTAAACAGTTCTGCCCTCCAGCCTCATTGTTAATTCATGAGGATGTTGAGCAACTGGATGCTACATGATTTTAATGATCTCCTCCAATATTTCTATACCCTCTAAATGCCCTCCAAACACTACATTTTTTTGCTTTGATCAGCTTTTACTACAATATAGTTAATATCCTCCTTGAAGCAACCACAAGAGAATGTTCTTTTCCTCCTGGTATTTTCTTTAAAAAAAAATCCTTCACATCCCCTTTCTCAATGTCCATGTTTTTTATGACCAGGGGCTTGAGCATTAAAAGAATCTCACAGGCAGCCCATGGTCTGATACAGGGGGCTCCTCATCTTATCTCTTTGGACCATAGGCTACTGTTGTGGAAGAGGTATAGCTCAGAAATTAAACACGTGTTTCCTCGTGGGACTGGGAAAGGCTTCCATCTGAACCTTTGGCGTGCTACAACTAATCAGTGTCACTGATCTGGTTGGGTTAGTGGCCTGACTCCATAAAAGGTAGGTTCCTATGACCTTAAGAAACAATGTCTCTTAATTCTGCAATGTTATACATACCTGTGGGGAAGTTTGCTCCTCTGGAACTTCTTTTGGATAAACATACTGGACTACACAATGAATTTTAAAGTACTTCCTGTTATTTTCTGGCATAGATTCCTACCATCATTGTTTCTGTTCTTAAAGCTTTTGCCAATTTGTCTTGAAGTTCAGATGGGTGAGGTACATAAAAGAGTTGGAGGCAAATTTCTCTCTAACACTGGGGAAAAAATTGATATGTAAGAGCAGGTTGGATGTGACAATGAAGACTCATGAACATGGCTTCGTCTTTGGAAACTTTTGCAAATAGCTATAGGAGTAGTCTGGATTAGAATGATGATATAGATGTTAAACCCACTTATTCCTAGACTCCTGCACTGAGATCCTTCCATGGCTTTGTTGTATCAGTAGTGTGGATAAGATAAAGCCCTCTCCCATTGTGTGTACTGGCAGTTAAGTTTTACTTCAGCACAGGCAATAGGCCTGTATCTTCCACCATACTTGGAAGCAGAAAGCTTTATTAGACGGACCAGCCAGGTTAACTCTAGAGGTGAATGACAACTCGTACATCACTGTCCTATAACACTGCACTGCCGCTCCCAGCCTCTTCCCATCTGCTGCCTGAGGTCAGCCCTGTCTACCATCCGATCTAGTTTGGCCTCACAGTGAGTATAACATAAAGAGCTGTCAGCTGTCATAGGAGCCTATCCCCTCCACCATTTCTGGGTGAGTCATTATTCTCTGTGTTGGTGGACAAGAAGACAGTTCAAATTGTTTGCAAATTTGAAGAGAAAAGCATTCAGCTTCTTCCCAGGGCAGCTACTCAGTGAAAAATTCAACTGTACTCAATGCAGTTGGAACTGTGGTAGAATTGTCTGTCTCCATTGGAGGCATGGGCTGAGCCATGCAAAGACACTATGGCCAGCCTACTTTGAAAGTGGTATTTGGGAATTTTAATGATTATATTAATTTCTTTCTTCTGATATGTTAGCAGTTCTCATGTGACTCCTAGTTTCAAAAGTATTGTCCTCCATAGCGCAAGAAGTCAAGAAAAGTGTAACCAGAGTTGCACAAATGATTATGTCCACTAGGGGACAACAGAGGTGGAAACATGCAGTTAGAATTCCCTAGCATGTTCCTTCTTTGTACTGTTGGCCTAAGAGCTTCCTTATCCATACACTAACATTCTCAGTTTTCACTTCACTTCCTCCCACACACTCTCCCCCTCCTCTTAGTAATGAAAAATGAAGTTCTGTCTAATAAGCCTTTCTCTTCATTGAAGAACGCTTACGTTGGTGATTCTAAACACCCTATGTGCTAATAAATAATAATAAACCTGTGTCTCTCTCAAAAGCTGTTAGGAAATTGCTGGTGCCTTAGCTCTACACATTTTCTATCAATTTTTATGGATCTGGAAGTTTTAAAGACCATACATGGAGACCCATTATCTCCATTTCCTTTCCACATTCTCCCTGTTGGACATACATAGATGAAACATTGTTTTAGCAAGCCACTGGTGATTCTCAAATTATTCTACTGTTCTTGCCTAATTTCCAGCAATTTTCTACCCTTACTTTACTCCATGTTCTATGGTCCATCCCATCCAGGAATATCCCACAAATCCAGGAGAGACTTCGGGGCCGGTGTTTGGAGGAGATCAGCCAAGAATGTCACCTTCTACTTGCCTCATTCCACTAGCACATCTTACAATCTAGTCTAAGGGGCTTTAGATGGAAAGAGGTATTTATGCTCCAAGAAAGTTGTAGTAACCACTAAAATTAAAATTGCTAAGACAGACTTTGCATTTAAATGTTTTCTACTTTTTTCCCCTAAGAATTGTTTCCTTGTTTAAAAAAAATCATTAGATTTTTAAAAACTATGATAAAAAGAAAAACTAAAAAGAGAGGAAGAGGAGACCACATAAGACAGAAATGTGGGCTAGTGATATACATTAATATAAGCTGACTATATTGATAAAAGCACACTTTCTATAAAATACAAGTTTGTGAATACAAGCTGTGACCTCTTCTGACTATTAAGCAAATGGTAAAAATGATAAATCACTATGTTTTGAAGAAGCTGAGTTCAGAATAGAGGCTTTAAACGTACTAGGAAGAAGTTTCCATTGAACCCAATGTGGTGTACTTCTGAATAAAATTACAGCCTTAACCTCTCATTCCTACCTTGTGTGTGTTTGTGTCTGTGTAACTTCAAGTTGCCTGATGACTTATGGCAACGAGTGGGTGACTCAGGGGTCCACCCACAATACCAATGCCTCCGTGGATAGGTGGGGAATTATTAGCTCAAAAAGGAAGGCCTGCAAGTGGCAGGTGGTAACCTCTTGGATCTTTTCACCTTTGTGTACTGCTACTAATGCAGAGACACCAGCTGGAGATTAAAAGAATGTTTTCTTGGGGGAAAATCACAAACACACACAAGATTCAAGCAGTCTTACAACCATACAAGGCTAACCAAAGGAAAGGAAGAAAAATTGGATAGGCAAGGAGTTAGGATGAAGTGGACAATATTTACCAATCCTGAAGAGAAGAAAGTTGCAGCAAAATTGCTCAAACACAAGAGTCTGAGGAGAGCCCAGAGCACAAGTATAGGGAAGCAAATGGACAGAGTGAAATGCTTGCATGCATCCAAGGTACCACAAACTGTTGGGCTTGGAGCCCAGGTTTAAATAACATTTTTCTGACCTCAAGGGGAAGGTGTTAATGGCTACCTGGCAAGCATACAAAGGGGTCCAGAGCAGGCTAATGTCTTAGCATTAGGTGACAAAGCATTGATGGGAGTTCTGATAGCTTCTTAATGCCTGGGCATGTGAGGGAAACAAAAGGGGAAGATCAGCAGGAAGGAGGCTACAGGATGTCCGGAGTTTCAATGGCTATTGTTTTCTAGGTTTAGACCATTGAGAGAATTATCTTTTACAAGTAATCCTCAATGAAAATATGACCTAACCCTGCCTTGAGGTCCCTTCTGACCTACTTTTGCACATATACAGCCATCATGGATTTTCAGCCATGCATGTATGATTTATATTTTGTGCCAATTAAATAATGTTCATTGCCAATCATATCATGGACTGGGACTGTATGGCATCGTAACACCCGCTGGGTAACCTTGGGCAGGTCATAATCTCTCAACCTCAGAGGAAGGCAAAGGAAAAGCCCTTCTGTAAAAATCTTGTCAATAAAACCCATGATAGGCTTGCATTAGGGTCTCCATAAATCAGAAACAACTTGAATGCACACAACAACAAGAAGAGGGAATTTCAAGCAGGTGTTGCTTGCATGATAAGCAGTGTTTGCTGAAATTACCTCTTCTACACATCTGACAAGAGTCCTGTTCCTTATTTCACTTGGTAACCTAGCACTCAGGGTTGCCAGTTCAGGATCACACATGCCCTGAGGTTTCCAAGCCAAAACCAGGTACACATTTAGTGTTATACATTTAGGGATTTGTCATATGAAGCAATAATATCGCAATTATAGCAGGATAATAGCATCTTTGGCTGGGACTTACCACATTACCTCATTCCTCTTCTGTTGTTCTCCCAGTAGGAGACAATCTGGAAAGCATTTATTTTACAAAGTAGATTATTGATGGATTTTTGGTATTAATGAAAGAAACACTTTACAAATAATAGTGTCTTTGGCTAGAACTTAAAATATGGCATCATTTCTCTTTTGTTGTTCTCCCAGTGGGGGACTGGGAGAACAACAGAACAGAAACAACGTCATGTGATAAGACCCAGCCAAAGACACTATTATCTTGCTAAAATTGCGATTTACCTGCCTCATGTGGTGAAGCCCTAAGTATCAAACACAGTTCCTCATAGCTCATTCAAACACACACACACACACACACACACCATATTTTCCTGTTTGGAAATTAAGACAGAACTATTATCTAAGAGGGTTGTTCCCAGATCAAAGTGAAGTGATTATTCCTTCTCACTTACTTAGGGAGATGAGATAAAGAACATCTAGTCTAGCCTGCTTGCCTCTACCCAGAAAGTAGATGCAGAGTAGATGCAGAGAGAGGAAGGTGAGCCCTGGTGCCATGTCTGAAAGGGAAGGAGGAAGTAAATACATAAACCTCCCTGAAGTCTTTGCTAGTTGCAGCAAGAAATCAATTAATCCTTGCAAACTGTAGCAAGCTCTTGCTGTACAAGCTGCAATGGAGATCTGCACATAGACTTTTCCTTTTGCCCTAAAACGAATGAACCCTAATTGGAGAATTTATACCCTCATTTACCACCTGGAGGTGTCCCATGAAAACTGGAGATGCCAGGCCAGGTTAGGCCCTGATATCTTGCAACCTTACTAACACTGGTTGCAGTGAACAAAACAGAACAAAACAAAAAACTCTTGCCAGGCAAGAGTATATGAAGTACCTTCCTGCATTCTCTACTCATAAACCTTCCAAAAATGGTAGCCTGAATGCTATTGGTAGTCCCAACTAAAATAGACTCTTTGAATTAAGTGCTGAATGGTGACCCAGCACTTATGCAAATTCCATTAATTCATTGAATCTATTCTATTTAGGACCTCCAATAATATTCAGGCTAATTCCAGCATTTACCTGCCAGACACAAGATTCATTCCAGAAGCTGTTTAGATTCTGGGTTGATTATTTCATTTCTGAGCTGCCAGCAGAAAGAGAGCTGTTGCCAAATACTCTCATTCACATATGTGCACAAACTCCCAGAAAGTACAAACATACCAGATGAACCCAGAATCATTAGTCTTCAATGCATCTAGAGCCCATGTCTCACCTCTTTCTTCCTGGTTGAAGTGAAAGGTTCCACCATTTTTTCAGAGGCTGAAATCTCCTGAAATAGAAGACAGAGGATAACAAAGATCTGGGACTTAAATGAAGAACTCATGAGAGGACAAGCTTGTGGGGTAGATTTGGGGAAATCTGAAAAGAAAAGAAACTAACCCAGAAAAGTGAGAAGGTCAAATCCAAACTCTTAATGAAAGCATACCAGGAAGCAAATAACCTAGATATATGCCAAGAATCTGTGAATAGTTCAATGATAATCAATGGAAAGAAGCACTTGAAATGTAAAATTGGAGAAAATGCAGGATGTTATGCCAGAAAGCTTAGTATCTTCTTGTCATTTCAACCTCAATTAATTCAGCACTGATATTCAGATACTCAAATGTGCCATTATTAATAATGCTCACTCATATGTTGTTTTTAGAGCTGTCATCAGGGGTGTCTAGTTGGGGCATTCTTGTCATCATTTTTTATGAATTCCAGGCAGCTAAGTCAGTGTTCAGTCTTCCCCATCACAATGTGGCAATTGACAGCTAAGGCCAAACCTTTAAATACAATACATGGAAATGACAATAAAATGACCAGAACCCTCATAAGGTTAATTCAGCCATAGCATTTGGCACTCACTCACAAGCTTTCCTTAAAAAAATACCAATAAATATAAATACGGTTACATTTATATGGATCGTCCAAATATATTATCCAAGTATAGTTGGAAACTGATATTTTTAGCATGGGTTCATTTTTTAACATGGAATTGAATTCTCAGAAATACTGGCTGCTCCCACAGCCTCCAGTTTACTTTCAGATGTGCCCATGGGAGTTGGGGGATTCTGGGAGTAGTAGTCCAAAAAGAAATGTTTTAAAGCTCTAGCTGAGACACAGGCTATGGATTTTACAATCCCTCGCTGCCATCCTTCTGCAAGATCACCAGTGTCATTTGAAGAGAGTTCTCTCCTCCTGTACTTCAGGGCCAAATGAGGTATTATGGAAGCTGAGTTGTGTGTTTCAGAATGGAGGACTGCCCCAGTTACATAGAAAACAAAAGCAGGAGTTGATTTTAACAGCAAAAGTGATGTGGTAGTGAGAAGCACAGATCCCTACCCCTAACTGTGATTTTGTTTCCCTAAAGCTTCTCCTCCTTTATGGAGAAACCCGTTATACAGAACTGTCACTATCTTGCTAATTTGGTCTTCATGACGCTGGACCATAAAATTCACTGCTATTCACATTGAGGTAGCTGAGATACATAACAGCTTCTTACGCTCAAGGTTCTGCTAGTCACATGGGAATGAAGGAAGGTAAAGAAGTCAATTGCTACCTGCCCCACCCGCCCTCACCAAATCAGGTTGGGTCAAAGCAATTGAAGTTTATATGAGTTGAATCCTTGGTCTCTGAGGCTTTGTTACATACCTTCCAACTGTTCTGATTTGGTAGGGACAGTCCTAATTAATCCTCTGTCACCAAATTTTTTCAACTGCCTTTTAAATACCACCAGTCCTCCTTCCACTTTTATCCAGCTTCTTCCAGCTTCTGCAAACTGAGTTCAAGGTGCAAAACTACTTAATTAAGGATGGAGTCGAGGAAGGATGGAGTCATGTCCATCTCAGGAGGGTGAAGCAAAAGCAAACTGCTGCAGCCTCTCCCACCATGTCTTCTTAACATTAATTTGCCATCTTAACAACACTGACATTGCTTGGTCACACACATCCAAGTTTTCATCTGTGAAATTTTGGAAGCTCTGCTGTTAGTGGCTACAATTAAAACACCAGGGGGATGAGTTCCTGAGGTGCTAGTTGCTCATCAGTACCACACTTCCTTCCCACCTGCAATCAGGAACTGGCAGAAGTGTACAATCTTGATCAGGGATTCCCCACCACCAAAAAAGCAAAAGAGATAACCATACTATGTTACTTCCTAATAATTATTTGCCTGGCCCTCTTGACTGGGCACCAGGTGTGTAGCTATCAAGGGGGAGGGGGCAAATGAGGACACTGGCTTCCCAATTAAAAATTCTGCCCTCCCAAATGAAATGTTCATTCATTCCCAAAGTTTCTAGAGTTGGAGTAACTTAAAATCTCATTTGAGCATTTAGAGATACAGCTCAGGCACCCAAAGAAAAGGGGCAGGCAAAGTGACCAGAGGAAAGTGAACACAGCAAATGTAAGAATTCTAGACATGAACAATTTTCAGTGTCTCACTATCTGCAATGCTAGAAATCTGGGGACCAAAGGAAAATTTTGAGAGCAAAATTCTTATTTGAGGGGATCAATGCCCTAATCTCCTCCCTCCAATAGCTATACTCCTTCTAGGCCCTCAAAATAAGATCAGAAGAAGGCTTTTAGCTCTTGATTTTAGCAATCACTCAGTTAGGATCCTAGAATAGTTGGTTACAACAGTTGGCAATTTTCTTCCTTGTTGTACCTGTCACAAATACACCCAGTTGCTTTGTATAATTTGCTTTTATTCTGCGTCTGTCACCACATTCTTCTCCCCACCTACTAGCCACATTACTGTGCAAGCAAAGCACTCAGATGCTTGCAGATTTTTGCAGCCTACAGCAAAATGTGTTCTTTCATCTGGGTTGTTTCCTCTAAACAATTTCAGGACATTTCCACACTAGACCATTATAGTGCTAGTATTCCACTTTCAACATCCTATGGAATCCTGGGGTTTGCAGTTTAGGGAGGGGCCTCAAAGGCCCCAGTCACAAAGGACAATGTTTTTATTACTACTTTGTATGTGAAACAACATATTGATTTGGGATCTAAACCTTGGGTTACTTCATTCTCACCTGCAAGAACAAATTCTTTCAAAAATTCTATTCCCATTGGCTTAGATTACAAATTCCAGCATTTTTTTTTATTCTTTACTTTTTTTGACAATTCAAGACTATTTTTAAAAACTAATAAATGTGGTTGGCATAGAAAGCAGCATCTTTTCCACAAAATATAGTATTTTCTATTCAAAAACGTTGGGTTTTTTCACCCCCCAACAAATAAATGTATTGGCAGAAAAAATGTCCTACTATGGGGCGGGGAGGCTTGTGGCAGCTGATCTTTCCTTGACCGGGTACCCCAATGTGTCAAGACACCTTTTCTTGATGAAGAGGGAAAAGTCTGCAAGCATTCTTTACATGCCTACTACCTTTTGTTAGCTTTCACTATTCATTCATTTTCAGTAGAAGTACTTCAGCTGCATCTTTGCCATATAAGCAATTTCTTAAGGTCTTCCAAGGGTTTCAGAAATCAAGAAACTATTTTGGAAAAGCCTTAAGGGCAGAACACAATTGTCCTCACTCCAGAAACCCACTCCCAAGCAAATCATCTTCTTGGCTTCAGTATTTCCCTCCTTGTTCCACTTAGTGATGGAGGAAGCCATTGATGTGATGGAACCAGGGCAGGCAGGGTCAGAGTGCTTGGATATTATTATTATTATTATTATTATTATTATTATTATTATTATTATTATTATTATTATTATTATTTTACAGGAATGATGACATCAACTGTCAACTCTCCAAAAATTTCCTTGTTCCCTCCGAGGACTCATCTGGGCTGGCAAAAAGCCTCAGAAATGTACCTGTACATATATATTTGAGAAAAAGAAAAGAATCTAAACAATGTGTGTCCCAGTTTATTCCCTGTGAATTTCTGGGACCAGCTGGCACTTCTGAAACTCAAGACAGGAGGTGTTTTTTTAAATAAAATAAAATAAAATATATCCTGGGAGATATTGATATCAGCAAGCATAACTTCCTGTGTCAGGATTGTTGTCTTCACTCATCCTGTACTTTTGGGCAATCCACTGAAAATATGTTGCAAGAAGGCAAATGGGTGCCCGCACCCACAGAAAGACATGAAACCACAGCATATTTAGAGCATGACTGGATGTTGGGGTGGGAACAATCACCATAAGATGAACAGGAATACAAAAGTCTGATATTTATTATTTATTGGCCTTTTGGAGGACCCCTGAGTTCAGCTGGAATTCTTAGGGTATGAGATTTACCACAGATGACTGCAACTTTGGATTCTTCTTGGGGGCATGGCATGACTCCTTGGGAAAGTAACCTA
The DNA here is from genome assembly GCA_948474755.1 of Ctenosaura bakeri. NCBI lineage: Eukaryota > Metazoa > Chordata > Lepidosauria > Squamata > Iguanidae > Ctenosaura > Ctenosaura bakeri. The sequence continues at coordinate 46,944 of CAOLHI010001385.1, read as the reverse complement.
CATTTTAAAACAGGAGAGGGTGAATAGCTCTCATTTTGAAAAGGAAATAGTGCAGCCAGCCCTATAAGCAAACTACAGGTGATGGCACCTTGCATGTTCATTGGGAGCTCCCTATAGAGAGCACTGGGAACACTAAAGAACTAAGAAATTCCATAATGGGTTAGTTTCTCTGAAAGTTACTTTATGTCACAATTATTGCTGTAATGAATGCTTGCAACAGTACAACTTCCCAGTAGGTGTTTTTGTAGAGCAAATCCTGTGTCTACATCACTTTGAGTGTCACATAAGCAATTGCCTTTTGCTCAACAACATTACATCTACGCAGAGTCGTGATGATCAAGTTACTGGCACAAATCACACAGTTTCTATTATTATTATTTTAATGCTGCAAGCTGACTGAGTATCCAAGGCAACAATCCTGCTGCTATGCAGAGTTGGAGATGCCGAAAGAAGGGCGGAAAGGAAACCGTTGTCTTCTACTTGCTGCAGAAGGTAGGTCTAGGAGAAGTTGCTACAAAGAGAGCTGAAAAAGGATGGGCACCCAAGTATTCTCTCCAAACCTCTCCTCATATTTTCCAAATGCTCAAATAGGCAGTCAGTACTCAGAAATGTAATATCTACAGTCAACATTTTGCGGAAGCTGATTTCAATAGCTAATACTAGACAAAATGTGGTAGTTGGGCATGGAATAGGGTAGGCAACTGCAGCCCACCAGATATTTTTGGATTACAAGTCCCATAATCCCCCTCACTGGTTGCGGTACTACCTAAGGCTGGTGGAAGATTTAGGCAATAGCTATCTGTTCTCAATTCAGAAGATCTGATAATATGCAATGTTAGGGATATCAGAGCATTTGACAGTTGACAAATAACGTAATAGTATTTAAGAATTCAAAGGACCAGGATTTGGATACCTCTGCATCAAGGTTGTCATGTTTAGACATGGAAGATCCTAAAAAAATTGAAAGACGTGTTCCTTGGATTATCTCAGGAACCTGCCACTGAAGCTCTCCTGCTTGTAGATTCTTCTATCTCCTGCACACAGACATACTTCCATACCAACAGCTGCAACTATTACTGGACTCCTCCTCAAAGTTCCAGCCATCTTATCTTTGCTGTCTTACCAGTCATACAACCAACTGGAGACATACTGGACTCACAGGAGTGCATGCAGACATGTGCTTCTTTAAGTCCCTGTTGACTTAAGGCAAACTTCATGGATTTCATAGACAAGGAATACTCAGAGATAGTTTTGTCAATCCCTTCCTCTGAAATATAGCTTACAGCATCTGGTATTCATTGGCTGGCTCTGCTTAGCTTCCAAGTTCAAATGGGATCTGGTGCTCTTAGGGCAATTAAACCCTCACGGGAGTATATTCCATGAAAGAAGATCATTGATGCTTTCCAACTCAAGAGCAGGTAAAGTGCAGCTCTCAAGGCTGTTCTGCTAGTTCCTGACCTCCAACCAGGCACTCTCATACTGCCTTTTGAGGGAGGGTTATAAATTACGTCTTCTAGCCTCAGGAGCAGTAATTCACCACCAATGCAGGTCACATTCCCCATGATCTGCTTAGTTTCACATTAAAAATACCAATTTTTCAAAACCAAGAGTGGTTGTCTGGCTACTTTTAGTATTTGTTCTACCATTTTTGTTTGTTTGTGTGCCCCCTCCTACTGCAGAATCAGAAAATTGTCCCCAGAGTCACTCATGTTACCCACCCTTGCTTTAACAGAAGGCTAATTTCATTCAGGGGAGTAAGACGTAATTAAGATTGCCAGTTGAGGACTATTGTTGGCATTGAGGTTTTGTGGTCCCAAACCTAAGACCAAATACACACACAACACATGTTTTCCTGTTTGGAGATTAAGACAGAAATATTGGCTAAGAGACTGTTCCCACTGAGGGGATTATTCCTTTTCACTTACTTCAGAAGATGCGATAAGGACCACTTCATCTAGCACTTCTAGACCAGTGGTCTCCTCCAGGTGTTTTGGACTTCAGCTCCCAAAACCCCTAATCAGCTTGGGCAACAATCAGGAATTTTGGCTGCTGAAGTTCAAAACATCCAGAGAACCAAAGTTTGGGAACAACTGTTCTAGCCAGAAGGTGGAGGCAGAGCAGAGTGAAGGGTAAGCTCTGGTGCCACAGTGAATGGGAAGGAAGAAGAAAATTAACTAATACATAGACCCCCTCTAAAGAGTACATGCAAATTGCAGCGAGAAATCTGTGAAGCCTTGCAGATTTCAGCAAGCAACTGCTCTTTTTGCTGTGTTGGAGGTTTACACACAATCCTTCCCTCTTGCCCAGAGCTGAGAACACTAAAACTGGAGAATCTGTACCCTCATCTCTTGCCCGAAGATGATCCATTAACACTGGAGACCCAGGCCTAGGCCCTGAGAAAAGTCATCCCTAGGCCTGAAACACCCATCTCTCTCTACAGAAGTATTTGAGCTCTTTTCAGTACTGATCACTATTGTACCTCTATGGACCTCTTCAATGATGTCACTGCAGTACAATAAATGAAGGCTATCAGCTTTCTCTTTTCAGAAAGTGCCAATAGACTGCAGGATGTCAGGGAACTACCAGCTACAAGACTCTACTACATGCCTTTCAGATCTCCGCAATTAAGCAGATTTCTGGTATTTGATTCTCTTCCAGAAATATACACGGACATGGAAACTCTGATGAAAACGTGGAAGTAAATAATACTGCTGCTTTCCACCTTCCATCTTTTCAGCATTTTCATGTCTTGTCCTAATCTAAGTATTTCCTGTTTGGAAGAAAAAAGGGAAAATAGGGTTGGGGAGCTATAAAATTGCCATTTTCCAGGGTTTGTGTGTTTTGTTAAGTCCATAGATGGGATGGCGCTTGATAGACAGTGAATACTACCTTATAGTTTGATGATCAATCATTCTGTAGGAGAGGCTAGTACTGCAACTTGCTGAGCACTGTCTCCACACAACATTACAGAAAGAGAAATGGCTTTGTCCTCAGAGTCAACATGCCAGGGCTGTCATTAATTTGAACAATTATATGCATAAGTCCCACTCTCTTGGAAATACGAATCCCATCTTGCAATCATTCCCTTTAGGAATGTGTTTCTTTTAAGAAATAGTTGGGGTGCTTATCAACACAATGGCTGTCAAAACAGGAAAATAGAATTTAGGATCAACTATTCAGCGTCTCATCCATTCAGTGTCTCAACCATTCAGTGTTTCCTTTCCAAAGATTTAACCACCATTTCCACATTCATTCTATAATTGTACTTTAACAAAAAGAAAGAAAAAAGAAAGAAAAAAGAAAAAAATGACAACTCAAGGTTAATTACTTGATCATATCTAGTACCAACAATCCAAAGCCTGAAACTATTGTATTCTTGAGAAGAATGAAAGCAAATGACTAGAAATTCCTTTTTGTTAGAATGAGAGCAACATTCCATACTTACATAAACACGTTGGCACAAGGGATTTAGACGCCTATTTCATCCCAGTTTGCTGGTCAGAGGATTTGAAAACACTGGGCAGGCTCTAAAGAATTGCGTGATGAGTCCCACCAAGCCTTTAAGCTTAAGTTTCTCAAATGCCCAGCTCTTCGTACCACTTGGCAAACTGATTTTGAAACACAGGGGAACTTTCCAATCTTGCATGCAGGTCAGCTCTTCAAAGAAACCCCTTCAAATCCACTAGGTAATGTACCCAAGCTTTTCAATAAGCCCTGCATAGCTCTTTAGATCACTGCAAAGTCACAGGCTTTATAGAAAATGTGAAGTCTTATCCCTTCATCTACCTAGGGCTATTATTAATTTATTTTATTTTAAATATTCATATCTTGCCTTTCCGCTGGACATCCAGCTCCCAAGATGCCTGAAAATAAGTGAAAATCAATGCATAATAAATGAAACTTTTAAAGGAGTGTTGACTTATCAGGAAGTGGTGGGAGGTAAAGCATTAGGGAGATGGAGATCACAGAATCATACAGCTGGAAGAAACCACAAGGGCCATCGAGTCCAACCCCCTGCCATGCAGTAATACACAATCAAAGCATTCCTAGCAGATGGTCATCCAGTCTCTGTTTAAAAACCCCAAACAAGGAGACTACCACATTCCGAGGCAGTGTACTCCACTGTCAAACTGCTCTTAATACCAGGAGGTTCTTCCTAATGTTTAGGTGGACTCTCTTTTCGTAAAGTTTGAAGCTGTTACTGTATATCCTAGTCTCTGAAGCAGCAGAAAACAAGCTTACTCCATCTTCCATATGACAGCCTTTCAAATATTTAAACACAGATATCATGTGACCTCTTAACCTTCCCTTCTCCAGGCTAAACATATCCAGCTTCCTAAGCTATTCCTCATATGGCATGGTTTCCAGGACTTTTATCATTAGTCGCTCTCCTTTGGACGTGTTCCAGCTTGTCAATATCCTTCTTGAACTGTGGTGCCCAGAACTGGATAGAGTACTACAGGTGGGATTTGACCAAAGCAGAATAGAGTGGTGCTATTACTTCCCTTGACCTAGACACTATACTGCTATTGATGCAGCCTAGAATTACATTGTTTTTTTTAGCTGCTATATCGCAATAATGGCTCATGTTCAACTTGTGGTCTGCTAAGACTCCTTGATCCCTTTGACATGTACTGTGGTCAAGCCAGGTGTTACTCATCCTATGTTTGTACATTTCAACTTTTTTTCCTGCCCAGGTGTAGTACCTTACACTTCTCTCTGTTGAAATTCATTTTGTTAGTTTTGGTACAGCTTTCTAATCTGTTAAGGCCATTTTGAATTCTCATCCTGTCCAGTGTGGTATTAGTTACCCCACCCAATTTGGTTTCATCTGCAAATTTGATAATCCAAGTCATTGATCATCCAGATTTGATAAACCAAGTGATTGATAATCCAAGTCATTGATAAAGATGTTGAATAGCAGTAGGCCAAGGACAGAACCCTGTGTCACCGCACTAGTCACTCCTCTCCAGGATGTAGAGGTGTTATTGGTGTATACTCTTTGAGTTTGATCAGTTAACCAATTAAAAATCTACCTAACAGTATGTTGATGATAGTGGCAGTGGTGATGACAAAACAGAATCATAGAGTTAGAAGGGACCTCAAGGACCTCAAGTTCATCATTTCCTTGCCATGTAGGGGTAAATGATGACAGTGGTAGAAAATATAAATTCTCCAGCCTTCTGTGTTGCTCTTGGTCCTATGATAGAAGAGCACAATTTTACACATGCATCCCCAGTTGAGGGCCCATGTCTGCAAACATGTGCTGTGCACTCACGGAGACCAATGTTTCCTTCAAGAGGGTGTGATGGGGAAACTCTTTCACTCTGAAGACCAAATTCAGATATGTTTGTTTGGGACCACATTCCAATGGCTGGCACCAAAGACAAAGGGGTCAGACAAAAGTATCAGTACATTTTATCTAAGAACTCTTACTGACAGTAACTAAGCCTTATGAGAGACATTTCAACCTTTGGGAGAAAAGTGGGATGAAAATAAAATGAAAAAATAAAACAAAACAAGCAGACACTAAATGAAGAATGTATGAGCTTTCAGCAGGTAGTTTAGCAGGAGAGGAAACCTTTGGTACCCCAGAAGTTTTAGAGCACTGTTCCCACAAGCCTTTGGCTTTGTCAGTGTAGGACATCGGTAATGGAAGTTGTGGTCCTAAACATACAAAAGGACGAAAGGTCCCCTCGTACGGGATCTGACTATTAACGAGAATTAAATGTATAGCTATAGCCTCACCATTATTGCAATCAATCAGTGCACTAGAGCTCAAGCATAAGGCCTGTGGCAGAAAAAATACTGAAAGAAATTAATCACTGGGAGATAAGAAGCTCCTAAGGGAAAACAGGTGCAAAAATGTCTTCTGTTTTCAAAACACAACTAATTTGTATGGAGGAGAAGGGGGGAAGTAAATAAACTTGTAGCCAGGAGTTTAGCTCAAAAAGGAAATTTAGCCATGGTATCTGCACATAAGAAGACAGGAAATTCACATTTTGTGGAGACTAAGGAATTATCAGATAGATTTGCCAAGCACTATTTGGACTTGTGGGTCTCAGAGAGTCCAACGTCTGAGAAACTGAATGCATATCTCAGCTCAGACATGCACAAAGCCTTATTGGGTGAGGATGCAGGTTTCTTTGACAATTAAATTACCAGCTCTGAGGTGCTAGATATCATTAAAGGGCTGAATAATGAGCCCCCAGGAAAGATCAGATTTACAGCAAAGTACAATAAGGCCTTTAGAGATAACTTGGCCCAGCTCTTGGCTGAAATATTTAACAGAATTCCTTTGAAAGGGATGTTTTGTGTCACCCGCAGGGAGGCCAAGAGAGTGGTCCTGCACAAAGTGGGTAGGGACAATACTAAAGTGGAGTTATCCCAACTGACATATCTGTTTTATCAGGACATTACAATGTTTATAGCAGTACTTGAGAAGAGTATTTCATTAGATTATGTAAGCCTAGGCAGATTATGATGATTGCTCATGAGCAAAAAACCACAATCAGAACCGCCACTTGTACGAGCTATTGCAGAGTGAGGTATAGCTTCCTCCTCATGGTGCTGCCTGCATTGCAATGTTGAGGGCTTGGTTCGAATCCTAGTTGCTGGTGGGAATGCATGCCTCACACACCATTTCACAGATCCTCACCTCTTTTCCACTGCTACTTTTTCAGTGGTCTGTATGCCTGGCTCTCTGCCTCAGGTGGCTGTAGCACCTAGCATTGCACAGTGAATAAAATAAGCTTCACTTCCCCTTTTTGAACTGTTGCAAAGTTGTGGAAAGTCTCTGATTTGGACTGCTGCCACAGAAGCTCCCAGCAAGGGGTGCATACTAGTAAGAGGAGGCACACTGTGTACTGGGACTCTGAATGGCAGCTTCTTTTTCAGCAAAGAGTGAATAGTGTATGTGCATATAGCAAGGTGTATTTCCCACCAGTATTAAATCTCCTGGCATACCCCTAAATGTCTTGGTGCATACCCCTGGGGGTATACATATTGAGATGGGAGCCACTAAGGTGTGTGTGTGTGTGTATAATCTAACCAGATGCCCCAGAAGAGACCATTGTTGATATTCTACATTGTCTACTTAGCTATGAATGCATAACTAAGGTCATTTCCGCACTAGGTTTTTAAAACGGTGCAGTTTATCCTCCAAGGAGGAGGTCTGCACCTGGGAGCAGACTGGATCAGACCTATTTAACATAGATCCGCACCTCAGCCTGCTCCGGAATGACCCCAAGTGGTCATCCAGTATGCTTTTGAAAAACTGCTAAAAACAGGGCTTTCAAAAGCATGGAGCATGCCACTGCGAGCCTGCTCCCTTATGCAGATTCGCAGGCTCGCCCTAATGTGAGCCTGTAATCTGCCAGGGGCGGGCTTTAGGCTGGCGAGCTTCAGCGGTTGGTCGAGACCCTTGACCAACTGGAAGCCGCCATTTGAGATGCTGGAGCAGTGCGTATCGATGAGCACGTGCTGCTCCAGAGTGGCGTGGACCGGACCGGAGAGCTGAAAAGTCCACTAAGTAGTGGCGCAGGGCGATTCCCTCGCCCCATGTGAAAATGGCCTAAGTAACATCTTCTGGCTTGACCTCTCCAAGCCCACTATAAAAGCCAGCAGCTGCATGAAGCAAAGGATCTTTGTTCAGCTGCCAATCATGAAACAAGGGGGATAACATTGCCAGACCTTTACCACCAGCAAGTGAGGCTGCAGCAATCAGAAGCAGGACTGCTGTTGCAATTCCTTGTCACAGCCTTGAGAAGCTATGAAGGCCTTTGGCCACCCAGAGGGACTCTCTCTTACAGTTATTGTAGCACATGAGGTTTGCTCTGAGTAGTCAGAACCTTGTATGCAACAGCATGTTATAATTAGTCAGCTTATGTCTAAGGATATCCCCATTTAAAGAGCTCATACCCACTGCTCGTTGCTTTGCATATTAAGATATTTGCTGGAACTGTTTAACAGCATCATAGAATTCAAAAGGTAGAGGCAGGAACAATATGCCATAAATTCAACTCATTTGCTGGTGGCAAGCAGTACTGCACAACATAGGAACAAAAGAAATGCTACAAAGTGCACAACTGCAAGTTGATTCCCCAAATGTGTACATACAATATAAAAATGGGGGGGGGACCCATACATGTTATTTGGCTATTGTTGAATTTTCAGTAGGATTGTTTTGAAGCTTTTGTAGTTTGCAAGATTCAGATAAGAAGCTGTTTTTATGCTAAAGGAGACTTTTGAAAGTCTACGCATTTATTGTAACTTTTAATATTTACCTATTTGTTATCCACCACTTCTGTATTTTAGGTCTTGTAGATTTCCTCTTGTGTATGTTCTAATAATTGGGGAGTCAGCATGGTATAGTGGTTGAGTATTAAACTAGGCTCTGTGAGGTCAGAAATCAAATCACTGCTCAGCCATGGAATTTCACAGGGTGAACTTGGGCAAGTCATATTCTCTCAACCTGACAGGCAGGCAACGGCAAACCTCCTTTGAACAAATCTTGCCCCTAAACCCTAGGATCGGGTCACTATAAATTGGAGTTGACTTGAAAGCATTGCAACAACAATGAATTCTAACCGCTACCATTTAGTAAATTTCCATTTAGCTATACACAATTGTGTAATATTTTTCCCTCATGTTCTTCTATTTTATATACACACTTTGTTATGTGCTACAGTGTGCTTTGTATCATTTTTGTCGGTGGTTGATACAACTGCTGCCCTCCAAGTGTGGCTTTGGACACACAGCATCACATATTACAGACTCACTATCATCTCTAGTGCTATTCTGTGTACTTAATTACAGAGTATGGCTTGACATCTCAGTTCAAGGTAAGATACATAAAGACAAAGCCTGTGCCAGCCAATATTTCATGGAGGAAGCTATTAAATCTAAATATAAGCATAAAATGGGTAAACGAAGCACCTAGGAGTCTGCATTACTTCAAACTGTGCCTATATCCTAGAAAACAATCATATTAAGTTAATTGGTTCTATTAAGGCAAAGCTAAAAGAGTGGGCAAAACTGATCTTAATGTAGCTCATGCGAATCCACTCATGAAAAAAAAATAGTTGTGTTGCCAAAACTTCAGTTTGATTTTTAATCTGTACTAATGACGATCCCCAGGAAATTAATTAAGAATTGGCAGAAGCTGTTGAATAACTTTATAGGGAATAATAAAAAGGTCTCAGATAGCATCAGATATGCTTCAAAGGCCAATTGGCCCCAGTCTTCCTAATCTACATTTGTATAACAATTCAACCCAGCTACAATTGTTTCTTACTGGAATGGTGGGTTTTGTGGGGGGGGGGAAATTACCTAAAGAAATAATTCTTGATCTATTTTATGTGAGGGATTAGCAATTTCCCCTCACAATGTGCCAGGGAAAAGTACAGAGATGTAGCAAGACATTTTTTGCTGGGGAGCAGAGACAAAAATTAGGGAGCTAGATGGTTTGGGCATCAGTCAGTATATAAGAGGTTTCTGTGGAATAAAGTTTTCATAGGTAGTGACAAAAAATAACCCTCAATGAATGCATTAGGAAGCATGTTGTGATACTTCCAAAAAGGAAAATGCAATATTTCCCATATGCAAAATAGTTGTGTTACCCTGTTATTTGGGGGTTCTGGGAGGGACGCCCAAATAACCAAACACAAACACAAAGCTGGGGAAATTAACTGGAGCACTCTCTTAAGCTAGCGAGAGGCAGGGTAACTTAGCAGGGATCTTGTAACCCAATGTCTACGGGGTCAGGTCAGTCAAGCAGTCAGACAGTTTTAAAATAGCAAAATGATGTTCTTATTAAAGGACAAACAAACAGAAAAGACACCACAAGCACACACAGCTAACTTAGGAAATTAGAAATGAGAGTTTTGGGGGAAATGGGTGATACAACACCTTTTCTCGTAGTCCTGAAGATGGTGGGGAAGAAAGCTCAGCGCGGTTCGCTGAGGGGAGCTCGTCAGACAAAGCGGCAGCAAGGCGGGATGGACGTCCAGAGCGATCCGAGGTGGTCTCAGAATCGGAGAGTTTTTATAGGGTGAATTGTGCCTACAGGCCATGCCATACTTGGTGAGAACAATGCAAGTTTGGAGCGGGATGAAAGCTTTAGCAAAGGTCAAGTTTAACATGATGGGCTTAGCGCAGGTTTAACAATAGTATAGCCAGTATGCAAATAGCTCGGCATTGTCAGACTATCGGCTCGAGGCCGGGCATCATTGTTTAGAGTCGCGCTTAAGCAACAGGTGTTTGCAGGGAGGTCCCTGAAGCAACGGAGTGGCTTTGTTCTGCCTGCCTAGGTGGAGAATGGAATGTCCAACACTTACTGACTGCGCCTGTGTACGTGCTTGTCCGGAGGCCTCGCAAACACGTGGAGCAGGGTGGCAGAGGAAGGCCAAATGTTTTGATATCAAAAGAGATATCTAATGCTATCACTGAGTAGGCCCGAACCGTAGTAAGAGTTGTGCAAAATGAATAAGAATGAATAGGAAGTAAATGTGTATTGTATAGGTGATGGTACTGTAATTATCTGAACAGTTAGTGAAGTCTAGTGAGTGGTGATTTCTTTGCAGACCTGGGGAAGAAATTGTCCACTTGATATTTCTTCAAATATGTTACTTTCAAAAGTCAAGATTACTAAACTGGCTTTCCTCTGATGAAGAACTGAATGCTTCTATGGTGTCAACACATGTGTCAAAGTTAAGAATGAATTTTCACACCCAGCTGTAAATGCACCAAAAGTGAGTTCTTCAACATACAAAGTGTACATATATGGAAAGGCTTCCTTGTACATGTGCAATGTTTTAGTAAGTTTTGAAGCGTTAGTACTGGGATTTTGCAAGATTCAACCATATCCTTTTTCTTTAGATCTCTAAATGGTAGTTCTAAATGCTCAGTTGCAATGCTTAAAGTTTGGAGACTGAAGGATAATTTCATTTAGGGGAGTGGAATTTGTATTGGAGAGCAATGCTGTCACTAGCTCCTGACCATCACTTTCAGTAGCACTGACCTCGGGTTATACTCAGAAGGAAGTAGTCTGGGTGGACCACAGACAGACAACCCAGGCCTATCGTCCACCATAACGTTGCACATAATTTATTCCTGCTACAAACTTTGCCACTAGGTAGTTCTCCAACATTTACATACCTGGGTAAAAGCATTATTCAGATCAGTTAAAGAGTCATAATCTGTTCCAGAACAGAGATAGAGTAAATCTAGTAAGACCTCCGATGTCTTGAAACCATCAACTCTCCTGCTAAAGCAGAATGTTCAAACAAAGTTTCAGGCTAACCACTTCATATTACCATGGCACCAATATTTATGAAGTGATATAGAATGGAATTGTGTGCTCCTATGAAGTAAGAGGCTATGAGAACTATAGCAGTGTTCCTGGCAGGGTCTCCCATGTCAGCCAGGCATTTGCCCAGGATGTACTGGGCAACAAATGTAGTTGGGGGGGCACTAGTGCAGGATCTCTAAAGTACAATGGCAGTGGCACCATAACTAAAACTTGTTAGTACTGAACAAAAGAACACATGGTAATCTCCGTTTGAATATCTTTTACCATGAAAAGCCTATGATGAGACAATCTAAAATGGAAGAAGAGATAATGCCAGAAGATGACACTCCCAGGCTGGAAAATATTTAATGAGCTACTGGGAAAGAAGAGAGGAAAACTACAAGAAGTACTGTGGCTAATGATGCAACTGGACTCCAGCCAAAAGGATGTTCAGCTGTTGATGTGCTCAGAGGTGAAAGGAAAGTCCAAAGCTGCACAACACATATTGTAGGAACGTGGAATGTGGGAAGTCTGAATCAAAAGAAGCTACATACAGTAAAACAAGAAATGGAACACATAAACTTTATAATACTTGGGGTGAGTAAGCTAAAGTGGATAGGAGCAGGACATTTTGAGCCTGATAATTACAATGTTTTATTAGGAAATGAAAATCTAAGAAGAAATGGGATAGTAATAGTGAGGAGACATATAGCAAAAGCAGTCAAAGGACATAATGCAAAGGCTAACCAAATATTATTAATGTGATTTCAGGGAAAACTTATCAATATGACCATAATCCAAGTTTATACTCCAGCTGCAGAGATGGAAAAAGAAGAAATGGAAAGATTCTATGCTGGTGTCCAGGAGGAAACTGATTACACAACAAAACAGAACTTCTTATTAATCATAGGTGATTGGAATGCAAAAGTAGGAAACAAAGGTCCTTTCCGCACAGGGGAGATACATTGCTGTGGCATTGTTGTGTCTCGAATACATCCACATGTTAATCCAGTTTGATGTCATTCTGTTGTAGTTCATTCCGCACATGTTTAGCTCTTAAAGTGGTTCACATCGTTGTGAAACCGGTGTAATGTAAAAACGGAAAAACTCTGAGGCAAATCAGCCAAAATGGTTCACAGCATTTTTCCCTACATGCGGAAGCACTACATCAATTCACACCATAGAGGTGGGCATTAACTTGACCAATCAGCGGTGGCAGAGTGGACCGAGGGAGGGGAATAAGTGTTCTAGGGAAATTGACATGTGGAAGCTACAAATGATTTTCTCTGCTTTTCCTCAATAGAAACTGGAGGACACTGAAGTAAAAAACACAGCTTATAAAATGCAGTGAAATGCTCCTCCACTCTAGTGCGGAAATGGCCAAAGCAAAATCAGAGATTTATTGAGTACACCCGGTAAATATAATTTGTTGCTGGGAACCCCCAAAACTTAAGTCAAGATTTAAATATTAATTAATTAATTAATTTAAGGCTTCTGCAGACCAGGACAAAGATTAGAAGTGACTTTGAAGGCTTACAACAACAAGGTACCACTGACAGGGGGAGGTTCTTTCTAGTCATCAGGTCTCTCTTCTTTGAAAACTGACTTAATGTTGACCCTAAGGCAAACCTATCATGAGGATTTTCTTGACAAGATTTGGTGCCTTTACCTTTCTCTTAGGCTGAGAGAATGTGACTTGCCTGAGGTCACAGAGTGGGTTTCCATGGTTGAGTGAGGATTCAAACACCAGCTCTCATAGTTTGGGTGCACACACACAACTGCCACTATGTTTCTTTCATCAGGGACATGGCAGCAGTGTGTGTGTTGTTACCCCAAAACACAGGTGTCATAAGGGCCACCCTGCAATGTCAATACCTCCTTGCAAAAGTGAGGAATGAATTAGCTCAAAATCAGGAGGCTAGCGAGGGGTGGCAACTTAGTGAGACCTTTCTGCCAATGTTTACGGGCTTGTGGAAGAAAGCCAGAGATTCAAAAATAAACTTAAAATGTGTTTTATTGAGGGGAATTCAGTCATGCTAACACAAGAGCTAACTGAAGGATAAAGGGAGGAAAAATTACAGATAGAGAGGCTGAGCATTTGGGGTTATAATTACCAATCCAGAAGAGTAGTGAAGAAGCTGCAATGTGGCTTGGCTTAGGTAAGACCTAAAGACAGTTCTCGTTCAGGATCCAGATGGAAAGAGTAATGGTTAGACCTTCGAGAGACTGTGCTGGGCATCCTGGAATCAGGGGTATTTGTATCCAAAAAATAGCCTGTGGTGGTGGAAGATATGTGCAGTTACAGCACAGACAATGGGGTCTAGATGGTGATAATGGTTTCAGTGCTTAGATGACAAAGAGATAATGACTATTGTAATAGCTCTGTATTGTAGGTAGGACAGGATAATCGGAAAAACATTCAAGTGTACAGGAACAGGATTGAAGCAATCAGTGCTCTGGTGGGAAACATCTCCCTTCTGACCATTGTATTCATAGAAGAGATTCTGACTTCTGCTTAAGACTATTATTCTCTGGAACAGTGGTAATTTACCTGATAAATGACTTAGGTTATACCTAGAGGGTGTTTTAGGCTGATCTGCCTGCAACCTCATGTTTACAGTCAGAGGTCCTTTTCGCATTGAGGCTTCTCGTGCGAGGGGGGAGGGTGGCTCACGCGAGAAGCCTCCTCCGGGAGGCTGCCGCTTCCCCCTCGTTCCTTCCGCAGGCGCTTCCTGCTGGTGCGTCCGTCGCGCTAGCGCCCCGCCCCTTCCTTCCGCAGGGGCCTGTGGGAGCTGTAGGCACCGCGGAGGGAAGGAAGCGCGACCCGGCCGCCTCCCCAACGCTCCGCACAGCAGGTAAGCGCGCATGGGCGCCAGGAGCGTTGCACGAGCGCGGGTGATTTTCGCTTCGAAGCAAAAATAAAAAAAACTGCGCTCGCGCCACTGCAGCCCCGTGAGTGCGGCGGAAGTGGGAGTGCGTCGTGCAGAGCGACGCTCCCACTCCCGCAAGGCTCACGGGGCTATTTCGCGAGAGAAAGCCCGTGTGAAAAGGGCGAGAGTCCTTCCTCTTTCTGGCTTGACCTCCCAGTCATCTTCAGGTTTGATTTGATATCAGAGTCAATTAAAACATATTGCCAATTAATTGTGATGCCAATTAGATATGGTGCCCATCCAAACCATACCATTACTGGTAGCCAGACATGGTGTTAATAGTGTGTGGGAGTGCTGAAACTGCTCCCTAGTTTGCAAATAAGAGAGCAGTTTGGAGCTGCACATACACCTGCCACCATGTCTCTCATTGCCCACACCCCCTGCTGCTGTGTCCCTGATTAAAGGGACACAATGGCAGACATGTGTGTGCACCCAAACTGCTCCCTTGTACCTGCACTACCCTGCACTACTATGTCCCTGTTGCTGCCTCTCCTATTGATGTCCAGCACAGGGCTTTACAGTCCCTGTGAGGACTTCATGGACCCCCAGGCATCTGCAGACACCAGGTTAAGAACCACTGATGTAGAAGAAGGAATTTCAGTAGCTGTAGCTTGTCATGCAAGTTTCATCTGTGGGCAGTGTTTATTCCACACAAATGTTAAAGCTACAGAAGCCCTGTCCTTTTTCCATGCAGCTACTCTACTGGGCCTATGGGAGCCACCACTGAAAGACAACCTGCAGAGAAAGTATGGTACTGAGCACCAGGCTCAGATAAGACAAAATGGCCATGTTCCAAGAGGGCACATGCTTCTCCACATCTTACAGATAGTATCATGAGTTCAAAAGAGACTATCATGTCTGGATACATGAGCCAAAATGTAGAAGCTTCATTGTGGATCAGCTCTTTTCTGAAAAGACTTTTAAACCTAAAAGCCTTGAAACAACACTCTTGGTACTACCAAGTATTATGACTTATTTCATACCATTAAATCTTTTTTCTCTTTTGTTCTACTGGCAAAAATTGGGTACTGAACAGTATTCTTAACCATTAAGAAAACACTTACCCACTTCTAATTTCTTAGTCTCTGAGAGCAGAAAGCTTTTTTGCAGACTCTTGTCAAGGTCTATATTTTGTCAGAACTCCAGCTGAAGTGGGAGGAAATTTTAGTTACATTCAAGGCTTCAACAGGATAAACAATTACTTCTGATGCTGCATCAAAAAGAAAAAAGAAAAAGAAAATGATGCTTGTTTACTTAGAAGCGATTTTTAACATCACTTTTCTCACAGAGACTCACTGTGATTTAGAATAAATCATTCAACAACGATATTTCAGATGTAAATTAATTCTGCTACTGCAATCAATCATACGGTTGTTTACCCAGAAGGAAATCCCACCATGGTCACAGGGGCTAAATCCACAGAAGTGCATGATAGCCAGAGAGCTACTCAGAGTTATTGGAAGAACAGCTGTTTTTTGGACTAATTGAGGAGTCTTCAAAGGCTGCCTCATGGACAGTACATTTCAGTAATGTACTCTGAAAATTACCTGAGCATGGATCATTGTGGCCAGGCTATCTCTGCCTAGGAAGGGATGCATGTGGTACACCAACCTTCATTTGAAGGAAGATATTGAACCTTGTTTCCTCACTAAGGATGCATTTACACTACACAGTTATATCAGTTTCAGACCACTTCAGCTATCAAAGCCACAGCCATCAGGATCCTGGGATTTGTAGTTTAATGAGGTACTCAGAATTCTGTTTTTTGTTTACAGAGAATTCCAAGTACCTCCCAGAATTCCAGATTCCAGGAAATTGTATGTATGAAACTGATGTAACTGTGCAGTGCAAATATCCCCTGACAGTACAAGGCTCAATCCCCACTTCCAGACTGAAACCTGATCTATCAAGGAAATACATCCCCATTGATAACAGACTGAACACTTACTTACTGGTTATAAAAATATCTTGTCACCAATATCTTCCTTTTGAGTGGAAAGAAGTTCTATTTCTTAACCCTTATTCAGTCTAGTACTAATCCAAGGCGCTGATATGGTACCTCCATGACCTTATCCAAAGAATAGGGCAAGTGAATCTGTGTGAGATTAGCACAACGATGCTGCATTCTAAATCTCTCAAGCACTTCACCCAAATTTTGAAGGAATTCCTTGCACAGTTGTCAGGCTTTCTTGGGTACAATTGTACTGGAAGTCTGCTGCTGCCACATTCAAGACGCATTGATCAGATCCGATGCTGAGAGGTAAACAAGTAGCAGTGCTTCTCTGGAGATGGGTTTCTTCCTGGATCTGAATATCAACAACTACCTAGCCTGGTCAGTCTCAGACACAAAGAGGTACAGTCCACCAAATGTTTTGGGACTGCAACCTCCTCTCATCTTTGAGATCAGCAATGCTGGCTGGGGCTGATGGGAGATGGAGTCCATCAATCTCTGAATTGACACAAGTTCCTGGCTCCTTCTCCAGTGCTTTCAGTGAGAACTAAAGTGATACTTGGAAAAGAAAAGGGGAAAACAAAAGAAGTCTCCCATCTGCAGCTCCTGCAGTAGGAATAGTGTCTGGACTTTCCCAACAATGGAGATAGTCCAGATAGCAACCTTGATGTCTGGAGTGAAAAGAAACAAAACAAAAAAAACCTCACATTGAAACCAGATGATGTAAGTGTGAGGGAAAACAGGCACTGAGCCTGGGTGCAATCAATCAGTTTCTATCAACATACAAAAACACTTTTAAGTGAATTCAGCTGAGGAATGGATGCTCATAATTTAAAGCTGTGACAACTGTAATGTGTGCGTGTATTGTCCCCCGACAATGGGATATTAATAGTGTCTGAGATGTAGTCAATATGTCACAAGGAGCAGGAAGACTATTGTCCTATTAATTGTGAGATCAGTGATGCAAAATGTTTACTAATTGGGACAGGCTGAATGTTGAGCTCAATATGTCCTCAGAGAAGGACTTTCATTACTTAGAATGAACATAAACAGGAGGGAAGGTGGGATTCAGAGCAGGCAAATAGCTTTATGTTAGACTACCTTCTGCTCAAGAAAACTCTGGTGTGTAAGATGCCACAGCAAATAAAACGCTTTGCAGCTAATGTGATTAAACAGCTCTTTTTGCTTCCATGATACCTCAAATCAGGCTCTTTCTAATTAGAGACATCACATCTGTAAAACAAGGCTCTCAAGATACTGTTATCTGCTAAAATTATCAGTCTTTTCTTCTCTCTCAGGGACCATTTTTGTAAGCAATTTTTAAATTGTTTGGTCCCCCCTCGCTTGTGCATGTGTTTTCTGCATTGAAAAGGATAAATTCAACATAATCCAGGAAGAAAAAAAGAGGCACACCCTAGGATGCTACAAAGATAGTCTTGGGCTTTTCAGAAAATAAAGGGCTTTATCACACAAGGCTCTTCTCCTGCTAACATAGCATTCTAAAAACGCTATTGAGTTGGGATTGCTCTCTTTGGTTTCATACTTACAGAGCTATTCTGGAATTACAGGGTTCATTTGTGCTAAAAGTTTATTACACACAGCATTTAAGACTGCCTACCCACGATCTCCTCCAAGACATTATCCCAGCCCGTTTTCCTAATTTGGCATGTGTGGGCACAAACACATATATGCTCCCACCAAATATAAATGAATATAATCTTATATTTATAAAATCTTTTATTCCTGCGGCAGGGTGACTTCCTGATTGGGATAGATCAGACTTCTTGCTTCAGACATAACTAACTACCAGCAGATGAAAGCCAGCAGCTACTGTTCTCTTCAATGCTGGCCTTCACCTGCCAGCGATTAAGTCTGAAGCTAGAAGAAAGCAAGAATTAATTGGTTAATGAAATAAATGCTTTTTTAAATTATAAGACTCTTTTCCACTTATATTTCCAGGCCTATCTGAGTGAGTTAGTGGGAGAAAGAATGACAAAGGGTCATGAAAAGGGCTGGAAAAGGAGTTGGGATGGGGGGTGGTGAGCAAAGTTTTGACTTCCCTGACAAGCTCCAGTTGGGAGAGAACAGTCATTTGGGCAAAAGATTTTTTCTACAGAGAAAAAAAAGTTTAAACATTTCTCAGTCACTTTACCGATTTGGAAAGAAAGCAATTAACATTTCCACTCCTTCTCCTTTCCCCCTGAATACTGGAGGTGAACTGATATTTCTCCACCCATTGCACATCAAGTTAATACCCCCTGACTACACAAAATTGACATAAAAGGTCAACTGAACTTTCACACAGGAAATCATAGCACAACAGAAGTGGGAAAAGTGGTCAGTAACAGATTTTTAGTGTTAACTAAAAAAAAAGTTTTCCAAATGGTTTCCCATGAGGGAACAACAAAAGAGGAATGACGTTATGTGATATGTCTCAGCCAAAGATGCTATTATCCAGCTATAAATATTATTTACTTACCTCATGTGATAAAGCCCAAAGACAAGGTTTTCAAGCATCCTGAGTTGTATCCCCTTTCTTTTTGTTGTCTCCCCCCTCCCCACCACAGTTAAACATAAATGTAGTCAAATAGCACTGGATATTCTGCAAGGGTTATCTAAGAGCCCAAGGCCATTTCCACACTACACTGTTATAGTGCTATTATTCTACTTTCAACATCCTGTGGATTTCTGGGGTTTGCAGTTTAGGAAGAGGCATTTAGAATTCTCAGCCAGAGAGCTCTTTGGCCTCAGTCAACTACAACCTCTAGAATTCCATAGGATATTGAAAGGGGAATAATAAACACTATAACACTGTACAGTGGAAATAGCCTGAGTCCCTATACTGTCCCTATACCTGCTAGAAACAGGAATACATGATAGTATTCCCCCTGACCCCACCAAATGAGAAGAAGCTTAGCTGATGAAATTGCATGGACATCTTCCTTGCTCCAGATATGGACTAACATGTGCATGGATCATATGTCTATGGTCAGAGAGCTAAGAGAAGAGTAATTGCATGTTAAAGCCTCTCTCTAGCTCTTTGGCACCCATGCCACTGCTGTTACCCATACTGGGCCTAGAACAAGCACAAGGAACAAAACATTCACCTTTCCTGAAAGAGTACTCAGAAGCTATAAAAGCACACAACTCCTTTGTTGCAACACAATTCACTGGCTTCCCGTCTGTTTCTGGGTACAATTCAAAGTGCTGGCTACAACCTTCCAGTCTTAGGTCCAGGTTATCAGAAAGACCATATATCCCTATATGAGCCTGCTGACATCTTGAGATCTTCTGGGGAGGTTCTTCTCTCTTTCCATTACCTCACTGGTAAGAACCTTCTTGGTAACTGCTCCCAGGGTACAGAACTCCCTTTGTAGAGAAGTTAAACTGGCACACTCCTTGCTATCCTATTGTAGACAGGTGAAGACCTTTGGTTTCCACAGGCCTTTGAAGGCTGAATATTCCAAGCGGAAAGCATTTCATATGCTGTGTTGTTTGTATTTCTTGTTATCTTTAACTGCCTTTTTACTGGTGTATTTTTAACTGTTTTTATTTTATTGATAATTTAATTATATTTTTTAGCTTTTGATTGATGTAAAAAAATTTTTAGCTATATCTGTTTTAACTTCTGTAAGCTTAATTCAGTCCCAGACTGGGGAAAAAAGCAGAATACAAGTGAAGAAAAAGAGGAAAAGCAGGAGAGGATAAATTTTGAGGTTTTGTTACTCACCATGCCAGTCCCCATAGAATGCCTTAAGATGAGTTCAAAGAATGAAGGCAGTTGTATAGAGCCATATCAACAAACACAAGAACAGAAGAAGAGCCATGATAATTTGACAAACCAAAGGCTGATTTAACTGTTTTAGTAGACAGACTGACACAGAGAAAAATAATATTTTTATTGAGAGATGTTGACAGTAGTGCTTTTTATGATGTAGCTGGATTTGGCCTTGCAGCACGGAAGATATGAGAGAGCTTTGTGAAAACCCGTCAGCAAGATGGCATATTTTAAATTATTTTATTTTGTTGTACTGCTTTGTATAAGCAAAAAATTGGGGGGTGGGATGTTCCAAAGTTTCTTGGATGCTGATGCTTTCAGGATTGTGGAAGCCAACTTTTCTGAATAATTGCTGAACATGTGATTTTATTCTATTCTGTTCTGTTCTGTTCTATTCCATTCCATTCCATCCCATTCCATTCCATTCTAGAGAACCACTGTGGTATATTCATTTGAGCACTGGACTATGACCCTGAAGACCAGGGTTTCCTTCCCCAGCTGGCCATGGAAACCCACTGGGTGACCTTGGGCACATCACACACTCTCAGCCGCAGAAAATCCCATGATATGTTCACCTTAGGGTTGCTATAAGTTGGAAATGATTTGAAGACACACAGCAGCAGCAGCAGCAACAACAATTATATTGTTATCTTTCATATATATATATATATATATATATATAGAGAGAGAGAGAGAGAGAGAGAGAGAGAGAGAGAGAGAGCCTCCTACACCTCTTCCTCCACATTTTGCAATGGCCTTTGGTCATAAGCAGTGAGAAGTTTCTGAGGTTCCATTGCTTTCTCCAGGGTCCAATTTCCATGGCTGGAAGTCAGAGGAAGTTTATTTATATATACAAGCTGAGCACAGAGGTGACAGTTCACAGAATTAAACACTCCCAATAGACTCCTGTTCCCCATCAGGTTTCTAAGAGAACCCACAGATGCCATGGGATGATGAGGATTTACCTCTTTTTCAGACCCAGTTGCAGGAGAAACTAATTTTGTTAGACGCATCGATCTTCCTCTTTCTCCTATCCAGGGGGAGGAGCAGTAATCTCTACCTTGACCAAATGCCTTCTTAAGCCATTTTAACTTCCACTGAAATTTTTTACCTAGAATGTTAACAATTATCATCAACTGTTTTATGTCATACATGTAGGAGGGGATATGGTGCAGTCATTCTGATGAATCCTAAACAGTACTCTGTCCAATGAGCTGGAGTGTCATAGTAGTTTGAGTGTTGGATTAGGACACTGGGAAACCAGGGTTTAAACCATCACTCAACCATGAAAACCCAGGGGGTGACTTTGGGCAATCATACTCTTAGCCTTATAGGAAGGCTATGGTAAACCATCCATGAATGAATATTCCCTTGAAAACCCTGTAATAGGGTCACCATAAGTTAGAGCTGACCTGAAAGCACATAACAGCCACAACTTTCTCAGTTAGACAGAGGAATTCTGAGGCAAGAGGAGACTGTAATAATAACTACAATAAAATTCATATGAAAAGATAAGGAAAAACTGACTTATTATTAAGAGGAATCTATACTTGCATCTTTCTCTGTACAGTGCATCTCAAATACAAACTTACTTACCTGCTTGCTTGCAGAGACAGTAAGAATCTCCACAAAGAATGTACCCCATAAAGCTTTACTAGACTTGTGTATTTGAAATGACCATCAATCTGAAATGGCATGGAAAATCCTGAGATCTGAAATAGTTTCTAAAGTCACATTGAAATACCTGGTTTCTGAAGAGAGAAACCCCTTGAAATAAGCAATCTTTATAGCACATCTGAATTAGCACTTTGGATGGAGGCCCACTGGTGTTGAAGCTCCAAGTTCCATATATACAGTAAGAAGTGTGAGAGTTTGCTTCAAACTGATACAATTATTTGCAAGGATTTCTTCATAGCCTCATGGCTGCTTGCTCATTTCCCTCTCATCTCATCCACTGAACCATCCAGCCAACTGTCATCGGTTCTTAATTCCATGTGGGAACCCTCAGACTTGAATCAAACAATCAGGGTAGAATGGTCATGTTCTACCTCTTGGGAGCCAGGCTTATTGTGATGTGTTTGTTAAAGGTACGGAACATCAGTGTGAAGAACCAAGAAAAGGAGGCATGCCAAGACAGCAGCCAAGATCATCTACACTTTTAACATGGCCTAAGTATATGGCAGCATAGTTGCACTGGATCCCAAAGCCATGCAACTGAATGTTCAATGACCACCAAGATCTTGAGCTCCCCCACTGCAACAATGATTAAGTAACCGACCTGAAAGCAAAAGAGAAGGTGGTATGTGTGCTACCAGAATGGCTGGCTGCTCTATGGAACTACATTCACCGTCTTCTGAGAAAGGGTAACGGCTTGCACAACTATTTTGATACTAATGTAGTGCCCCAGCAAGACTGTGGCCTTGATTTTCGCTCTCATCATCTGGGAGGAACTCCTTTTGCCCTGTTCCCAAAGAGGAACTAATTGTTCTCCAGCCATCCATAGCAAAGGAACTTGAGTTCAGTATATGAAAATTCACTTATCCCATTCTTCAGTTCTCTACTTCCAGAGACCTTGGTACTGTTTTGAAGTGTGGAAGGCTCAACATTAACAGGCAGATTGTTATTAATTTTGCCTAATTTTGTTTTTGTTGATTAATTTTGTTTTTAACTTTCCAGGTACTACCAGCGGTAAGACAAATTACATTCTCCATTCATAGGCATTGAAACATCCTTAAATATGAAGACTCTTACAAGCACAATGTGTATTTAGAAGTGCCCTCGATGTGTTCAGTGTCACCTACTCTCAAGAAAGTGTGAATAAGATAGACTTCAGGCAGTCTTTATTGACACCTTAGTGGCAATGGCTGTCTTAATATTTCTTAGTACTCGATCATTGAGTATACTTCTGATTGATAGTTCCAGAGGAGGCTCAACCAAATAGAGGTGGTCCAATTGTGGTCCAACTTTGCCAGATCATTTGAGATGGCTCAGCCCTGCATTGTAGGCTCAAACCCCTCCTGGCTCCCTGTTCTGAGATCCACTTCCACTTTTTGGAACCATTTATTTGTGTTTTTTATAATCATCATCATTACCACCACTGCCACCTTATAAAGCAAGGGAAGTGAATGTATAGCCTCCCTCTGTTGTTATATTGTAACTAGGGATGGGACGAATCCAGAATTATCTGAATCCATGGAAGGTTCTGGGAATCCACGAATCTCAAATCTTTTGAATCCTTTTTTTTTTTTAAGGCTTTAAAAAACAAGGAAAAAAAGCACTTCTACGCCACCTTTTCTCACCTGCCCGAGGCAGGATCAGGCCCGCAGCTGATGGCAGCAGAGCAGGGAGCGTGAGATCATGTTCTCTGCCACTTTTTCTCACCTGCCCTGGGCAGGATCTGGCCACGGCCAGCAGGGGACCGGGGCAGAATTTGAGAGATTCGATTCACCTGTTTTGGCAAGGGCATTTGGATCCCTGAATCTCAAACCCTTGCTCAGGATTAGAGGATTTGACGATTCAAGGATTTGGTTGGCCCATCCCTAATTGTAACAATCATCATTCCTTACCATTGGTTACTCTAGTCCAAGGTTGGACTGCCACATGTTCACTCTCTGTTTTAAACGTTACTAGACAAATGTTTAGCTCAGAGCTGCTTTTAGCTACTCTAGAGTCCTCAGGATGTAAGCTAAAAAAAATTAAACCAATAATTTGTTTCTAAGAACATGACTCAAACTGAACAAGCATTTCTATCCACTTTGTACTTTGGGAGAATGCAGAAAAGGCAAGCAAAGAAGAGTTCCTAGCTAGCTCTGGGTCTAGCAGTACAGAATACTATATCTAAGGCAGGGGCTAGAATTGGGTGGCTCTCCAAATGTTTTCAAACTGCAAGCCCCAGCATTCTTCACCATTGGCTAGGGTACCTAAGTCTGCTGGGACTTGGAATCCAACAACACCTGGAGAGAAGCATGATTCTCAACCCTGTTTCAAGGCCTGCTTTGGTCTGGTCATTAGGAAGCCATAGGTCAGATATTATCTCTTAACCTCACATAAGACTATGATGCTGAGCTACCAAAAGGATTGTTGTTAAACAGGAATAAGGAACATGTGGTCATCTAGATATTATTGGATTGCAAAACTCATGATTCCTTACCATTGGCTATGGTGATCATATATGATGGGAGTTTCAGTCTACCAATATCTGGGGGGTGCAACTTGTAAAGATTATTGAGATAAGTGTATTGTGAACTACTGTGGATGCTCAAAAACTGTTAAATAAATAAATAAAACGGTATTTTCTGGAGATTCACAGATCTATTTTCTAGAAGCAATCCAACATTTATAATAGCTGGACATCTGTTGATTTATGAATGAAACAATCAGCTGATGATTTCTTAGGTCACTACTCACCTACACAGTCAGAAAGGTTGAAAGTTAATTGAAATATGAAGGCTGAAGTGCAGTGAACAGAGTATCAGGCGTCCCTGTTAAAGACCAGCATTCAGGTTCTTACTCAACCCTGAAATGAACTGAGAGAACAGCTCAAGCCAGTATCTGACTTACATGCCTCACAGGACTAGAATCACTTTGCTTTATGATGTCATTAACTACTTTTCCATCATGGCAACTGCTTTTAAAACAGGGAGAAAGCAGCAAGAGCAGACATGACAAAACATACTCAGCTCACTAAACCGTAACCAAGAATTTAATTATCTCCTTTTTATATCTTGGTCTTAATCTTCTCACCTATTAAGAAATCTTTTTTAAAAAACAAATCCCACAATATAATTTCATGCCCTACTGAGGCACCTCAACTAAAAAAAGAACACAGAGAAGTTCATTAAATCATTAGGGAATTCTTGTTCAGCCCCATGGTCATTAACCTGTGGGGTGTTCCAGGGTTTTATTTTGTCTCCCATGGTGTTCAATATCTGTATGAAGCTGCTGGGAGAGGTCATTAGGGCTGTTGGGGCTGGGTGCAATCAAATCTGTTGAAGACACTCGGTTCTACTTCTCTTTGTTATCAGAGATGGCTGGTGTGCTGGACCAGTGCCTTAATACTGTAATGGGCTGTATGAAGGCCAACAAATTGAAGCTGGATTCTGGTAAGATGGATGCTCTGTGGATTGGCAGTTCTCAAGTCTGGGAATAAGGCAAACTATCCACCATAGTCAGGGTTGCACTTTCCTGACCGGGCAGATGCATAGTTTGAGAGCATTCTTAGATCCATCTTTGTCCCAGGAGAACTCCATGGTTTGGGGTGCTTGGCTGCTTCCAGTCTGAATTTGAGGTGCTGGTGATAATCTTTAAAGTCCTAAATGGTTTAGGACCTTGATATTTGAATGAGTTCCTCTCTTTATAAATACTTCCTGAGGTTTGAAGTGTGGTGGAGAGCCTTTCTCCCCTGCCACTTTATGTCATCAGAGCAATACCCTTGGGAAGATGTGGGAAACGTCATTCTCTGCTATGGCAGCTCAGTTATGAATTACGCTCCCTTAGAGACCCAATTGACACCAACACTTTTGTCATTTTGGTGCCAAGCAAAAACATAGTTGCTTACTAAAGCTTTTGGGGGATGATTGATTTCATCCAAATTTGTACATGTGAATTGTTTTAAATTGTGTCAGCTGTTTTCAAACTGTCCTCTTCAAAGTATTAATTGGTTTAATATGCTTTTAGCCTTTAAATTATTTTATTAGTCAACTGTTCAAACTGATTTTATTGTATACCACTCTATGATCCTTGGACATAGGGCAGGATATATTTATTTATTTGAATTAATTAATTAATTAAGTAAGTAAGTAAGTATCTTGCCCCTCAGCCTCTCACCAAGCTTGCTCACAGATCATGTGGCCTTAGTATGGTGATATGTATTCTGTTTTTATTTCAACTGTAGTAATTATTTCCACATTAAAGATATAACAGAAAGAAAAAAAGATAATACACCAAGGAAAAGTAAACAATTATACAAAAACAAATATAGTACAAATACACAGAAGAAAACATAACTACATACACATATATAAATTTGTATACACATAAAAATTCATATTAAAAAATGAGGTTTCCCAACCTGATGAAAGTACAGCTAACATAAAAAAAATCTGAATTCATACCTCTTCTGAATTTGTAAAGGGAGAAAATTAAATATAAATGTAACAGTGTCAGTATAAATGTAATATAAATGTGATCCAATAACTCTCACTTCAGTCCCTTTACCCTAACTACACCATTTAAGCTTTAAAAACGTGAATATATGAGAAATATATATGAGTCTTCATATCTTTCTAGAAACTGAGAAACAAAATACAACATTGTGAGTTTAAATATGTAAGCTCTGTAAATAATCTCACTTTGCTATGGACCACTTTCAATATAAATCATCTCCAAGACATCAAACCCCTTGGGATTCTTTCTAATGAAAAGTCACAAAATAATTTAAGTATAAAGTAATTAACAATCAAATCCAGATACATTATCAGTCCTGTTCTTTGTCTGCAAGAAATCTACAAAATTTGCTGTTTCGCTTACTGTCCAGAATGTTAGTAAGTTTACCCATTTCAGCTGTATCTGTAAACTTTTCCACCCACTATTCTACTGTTGGAAGAGCAACTACTCTCCAATATCTAGCAAATACTATCCTGGCTCCTGTAACTGTGTCTTTCCACAATTTCATTGACAGACATAAATTAATATATGCAAATTTTATGCAAATCTGCACCTGTGCGTGCGCACACACGCATGCACGCGCACACGCACACACACACACATACATTTTTGTCCTCCTTTTGGTAAAGCTTCACTAGCTCTCTTAATTTTAGTCCTCCAGCAGGAATTTTAAGAATGGTTTCCAATGTGGCATTTTGGGAGTATGGAGGGAGAAGTTAACTAGTTGTGTGAATCCTGGCCAGTGATTCTCACGAACAGCTAATTCTCACAAACAGCTCCCCCTCTTCAGCAGGAACTTATCAGACAAAACTCTTCAAACAAACAAACTCCAACAAAGGTAGAACTTTTTCATTGGACTACAGTTTGGGACTACAATTTGACAAGTTTTACCTGTTGTGTGCCTTCAAGTTGCTTCCAACTTATGGCAACTGTAACGTGAACCTATCATGGGGTTTTCTGGGGTTGAGAGTAATGATGCGCTCAAAGTCAGTGGGTTACCATAGTCAAGGAGGGAACTGTACCCTGGTCTCCTGGGTTGTAGTCTATTAGTCAAACACTACACCATGCTGGCTTTCTAGTTTTACCTACATAGCACCTAAAAGTTTTTCCAAATGTAACAAGACAGAGATTCTTTGGGAAATGCAATATTTTCTGACTAAGAAAGCAGCAGTTAGCTTTGCACAGGACAGAGACTGCTGGATCTCTAGAGAAGTTACTTTTCTGTTGCTAGTAGAGATGAGATTTAATTACTTCTTATTGCTGTTTGTCCCTAGTCCTCACCAGGCCAAGAAGAGGGCAGTCTCTGCCTGCATTTAAATGCCTTAATACTATCTTTACTCCCTTAATACCATCTTAATATCTTAACATCTCAGACAGAATTTAGACCTGTGACTCATCACCTTTTTTCTCTTATATGATTTTTAAGATCTTTGCCTGATGAAGAAGCCAGTGAGTCTTTGAAAGCTTGCACAATGTATTTTATGGCCCAAGAAGATATTGCCACTTGTGGATTTTAGATTTTGTTGTATTTTGCTGCATGGCCAACACAGCTACCCCTGAATATTTTTAATGATTTATTACTGTCAGTGATAACAGTAGGTAGGAAAGAAAAGAGATATCAACTGATGAGTTATTGTTAGAAGTTGTAGTGGATTTTTGTATGAAATTAAGAAAATGACAGATTAGTAAAGCTTAAGGCAGGAGCAGCTGTTGGAATCAAATGAGGGGGAAACACCAAATTTTTAGAATGCTAATATTGAACATCAAATCTGTGAAGCAAACACTTTGTTCATAAAAAAATTAAAGTGGGGGTCTTCACTCCACTTCCTCGCCTATCAGGTCGGTTCTTTGGGGGCTTCTTCCTCAGGGTCTCTGTCTTGATAATAAAGGTGGGCTCCAGAGATCTAGGGATGTTTCATGTGCTATGATTCCATTTTAACTGCCATTGCTGCCTTCTATGGAATCCTGGCGGTTTAGTCTAGTGAGGCACTAGACAAACTGTCTGGTTGAAAATCCTAATTGTCCCTCCTGAAACTGCCAGTCCAAGGATCCCATAGAATGTTGCCATAGCAGTTAAAATAGAATCATAGCACTACATTTGTGGAATATGCAAGGGTGCATATGCAGGTTATATTTGCATCTATTGCAACTATAGTTTAGAATGCTATTATACTGTATTACTCTATTTGTACTCTCCTTTTAACCCAACCTTGTAGGAGGGGGAAAAAACAACAACAAATTGCAAGATGAAAATAAATGAAAATAAAGCGGCTGAACCTCTTTAGCAAACACCTACTGACCCTATTTTTGTGTGAGCAACAGAAAAGAAGGACAGAGCTTTGAAAAGTGAATGTTTGGGAATTACAGCTCGAGAAACCCCAGATAGCTTGACCAATTCCCAGAGTTGTAGTCCAACAGCAAGAACTTATCCAAACTCTGCATATGACGAATGTGTAAATGAAATTATAATGGATTGTAATGTAATGGATGACTCTATATAAACAAATGAATAAAGGATTTAAATAAGAAGGAATAGTATTTTGTAAATATCCAGAGCCATTAAAAAGCCACAAGAAGATGAAATGGATAAGGAGGTTTGACAGCAATGTGTATTCCTAAAGTTCAAAAATAAGATATTTACCTCATATGTGATTCATCTTTGAAATCTTTCTTGATGTCTGCTGATAAAACATCTGACCTTCCACCTCCATCAAACATTTTCTGATCATCACAGCAAAGTAGAGTTGGTTCTGGGGTCTGTCTTGCCATTCACCACTGGAACATTACACAGGGGATTATTATTCGGTTGTCACTGAATACAGATCCCATGGAAAAATCATAGATTTTACTTGCGGGACCTTGAGGAACAACTTTTAGATAAATGTCTGACAAGCATGCTGAAACAGATTGCTCCAAAGTATTTGACTTGTTAAATCGTGTAAGCATCAATTACTCACAGCAGCACAAGCCTCATGATTTATCACTGCTCAAATGGCATCCTCCTTGAACTTCACTGAAACACATATATAACAGCAAGAAAGGGAGAAATGCTTTTGCAGGATATGATTTCTCTGCTATAATAGCACTTGCAGAAGCAAGTGCCCTACAGTATCCCCACCACCACAAATTTGTTGGTGCTTTCACAATAATGACCTAGCTTATATCATTTACAAAATCTGCAAGTAGAAGTAGGGATGCACATATTCACCCAATTTTGTCCTCACATGTGAGGATTAATAATTCCCACAGTTTTCTCCTATACAGTTCTGGCCAGATCTGGCCATCTCAGATATTTCATGAAATTATTCTGTACAGAAATAGATCCATTGTTTTTTCATAAAAATTGGGGAGGTTTTGTGGGGGGGGGAAATCATGTTAAAAATAACCTGTTTCCAAATAATTAATGCATTTTCACACAATTTCGCACAATTACAATTCACCTGAAAAATACAATTTTCACACAAAAAATATTTTCCCAAAAAAACCCCTAATGGATTTTGGGGAATTAAAAGAAGAGAGAGAGAGCCATTTTGTGTAGGAAAAAACAGTTTTGCACCAAAAACACAAAAACACAACACATGAGTATCTGGAAATAGTGAGAGGTTTTTTAAATAAAAAAATCCACACACACACATCCCAGATTTTCTTGTTTAAAAAAAAACCTATATTATTATTCAAATAATAATTTTCAAAACATCTGGGGATGTAAGAATATTGAGAGGGGAGGACTGCCCAGAATCGTCACCTCTGTGTTATTCTTCCTGACCAGGTTTTCCTAGTGTCAGGAACCCCATTTTTAAACCAGGAAACAAATAATGGCAAGCATTCTTTTCAACCCTATAGAGAAAGCCCCATCTCCTCACTACCTCATGCAGAAGAAGGAATGAGTCTTTGAAATGGATGACTGTCTTCCAATTTGAGGCTGTTGTATTTTGGACAGATCGTGATGGCATGACTCCGTGGAAAGGACCATAATGCTGAGATAAGTGGAAGGGCATAAGAAAAGAAGGAGACTGCATTACAGGGGGATAAACTTAATCAAGGAAGTCATGGCCTTGAGTCTGCAAGTCCTGAGCAGGACTGTTAATAACAGGGTCTCTTTTAAGGTGTCTCCAGTTGTATAGCATTGGGGGTGTGTGATGGAAGTGGTTTGCCTCAGGTGGAAATTTTTTCAGGGGTGTCCCAGCTTGTAGCCACACCCCCGCATGCTGTAGCCCTGTCCCCTCACACTGTGGCCATGCCCCATGCCCTGCAACCACACTCCCATGCATC
The DNA here is from genome assembly GCA_948474755.1 of Ctenosaura bakeri. Lineage (NCBI taxonomy): Eukaryota > Metazoa > Chordata > Lepidosauria > Squamata > Iguanidae > Ctenosaura > Ctenosaura bakeri. The sequence continues at coordinate 16,558 of CAOLHI010001385.1, read as the reverse complement.
GTGGCCATGCCCCCACACACCGTAGCTCCTGCCCCTACACTGTAGCCCTGCCCCCCACGCCCCCCTCTATGCATTCCAAGCTCCTTCACTGGGTCTCTCATTCATGGGGTCACATTAAATCAAAGCTAACTTGATGGGACATAACAACATGGAGACCAGGGTTTGATTCCCTGTTTGGCTGTGGAAACCCACTGGGTGACCTTTGGTATGTCATACTCTCTTTCAGCCCCCAGAAAACCCTGTGATAGGTTCACCTTAGGGTTGCCATAAGGCACCCAATAACAACAACAACAGCATTTCAAATTTGTATTGATACATAGATATTCTTACGTGTATTTTTCATTCAAATCTATGTTCTCTTTTGTCTTTTGGATGATGTCTTTGGACGATGATGCGTTTTTAGCCTTCAAGAACAGGATCCATAGACATATTGAAAACATGACAGCTTGCTACTGACTACATTGCTACTTTCATGCATGGCATAGCCTGCTGTACATTGAAATATTCTGACATTCTGTAAGGCTGCAAAGTGAGATCATAAATAAGCTCAGTGTTCCATGTACCTAACAATAGTCTCAAAATCATGACTTGATAGGCTATAGAAATTACTATACTGAAATAGAAATACATATGTCTCGGTATTTGCAGCCAGTTTTTTCCCCTTTTATATGTAGCAGGCAGCCTCAAAAGGCAACTTTTGGATTAAGAATTTGTTTCCATATAGGAGGCATTATCTAGAAAAGCTATACAATGCCTTGAAGATCAGTGATTTCATTAGTGTGGTTAGTTCACTGATAAAGATAGCCTCTCTTCTAAACTACTTGTGTACTTACTTCTGTATCTATAGCAGAAATAACAGGAAGATCTTTTTTTTAAAAAAAAGTATCAGCCCTACTCAGCAAAATTAAAATGTTAAGATTTTTGAAACAGTAATCACATTTTGTACTTTACAAATTTCTCACTGAAATAGCTAATTGTTGCTCATTTCCTACATTAGAAAGACTGACCAATGCCAGTGGGATATATCTCTAAGTAATCAGCCCATCCCAGAGGTTCCCTGTTCTGCGGTAATTTTTCCATTGGTTCTCACAGACCATATAGATAAGGTCTGGCCCTTCCCTTAGACAGAGTGAGGCAGCTGTATCAGGTGACAGGTGGTGGTGCAGAAAGAGTGGCTGCAAAAATATAGGAGGATAGATCTGTCTATGCCGTGTGATGTCTCTGCACCTCTCAAGCTAGGATGCCATGTAGTGGAAGACACTGTTGCATTTCAAATACATTCCATTGCTGATCTGGTGCACTTCTGCAGGTGGAATGACTAAGGGTGGACTGCCATCTTGTCCACTGCCTTGGGCTGCAAAATGTCTTGGGACAGTCCTGTGTACAATTCTCCTCCCACCAACAAAGTCAGCAGGAAGACTAATCATGTCCCATGCACAAGCAAAACACTTTAATTTGAACCATCTGGTTCAAAGCAGGAAATACCTGTGGGCCAAGACTAGTCCAAGATATTTTGTTTCCTGGGGTGAAGAGCAGAATGGCACTTTCCATTCAATATAAAGAAATGGTAAGATTCACAGGACAGCATTGTTTGGGTACCTTAAAATCAGTAGACTAACTTGGATGGGGCAGTGTGGGGCAAGCCACAAGGCACACTCACAGCTGGTGTTCAACACTTTGCCTCTATTCCCTGCCCCACAATATCGTCTACCTCGATCTGGTTGCCTCATTCTGCCAAACAATAGAGCTCATGTTGCTGCTACACTAGAATAAACCCAGAGCTCTGACTGAGGTACACTGTGAGCAGTGCCAACAAGTAGCTTCCATGGTGCCATGGAGTAAAATAGATACAGCACCTTGGATCTCTTCTTTGAAGTTTAGACTAAAGCTCAGACTAAATCCAGAGTGGCTTCACCACACCACTGCTAGCAGAGCCAACAGCTGCCTGACAGTGACTCACTGACTGTACGAACTACCACTTCAAGGTATCAGTTTAGGTATGGGGGCACAGCTCAGAAAAGCTAACTTTTTAGACTACAACTTCCAGAATCTCTAGGTCCAAAAAAGAAAAGACAAAAAGAAAGAAAGAAAGAAAGAAAGAAAGAAAGAAAGAAAGAAAGAAAGAAGTGTTCTATGTTGCTGATTTAGGTTGAAGGTTAGTCCTAGATTTTGACTCAGTGACAGCAACCATTTGAAACTTCTCCATTCAACCAGAGGCTCCTCTAAAAAGGAAAATGGAAATTCTCATCATTTTCCACAACTGCTATTTTGCAGTTCAACTCATCTACTCACTCCCATGGCATAAGATTCAGATTGGGATTATTTCACCCATTAAATTCTTATGTGCATATCTAAGAAATTTCAAGGATAGCCTGTCCCCCCAGTGGGTGGGAATCATGTGGCCTTCCAAATGCCATTGGACTACAAGTTCCACAAGCCCTGAACATCACAGTCAAGGGTAAGGAATAACAGTTCAACAACTGGAGGGATATATGATTCTCACCTTGGCCTAAAAGTTTAAAACGTGGTCGCAACCAACATGTGCTCACCAAACATCAATAACATATGACTACACTTTGTCCTATGTTGTGATGAAGTTGTTTTGGGAGTCAGCTATTTGGAATGTGAGTGCAACTTGACGATGGGTTGCTACAGAAGTAGTACCTCAAGAGTGAAACTCAGCATAGTGGTGTATGTGGAAGGGGCTTGTGGATGAGAGGAATTATATATGAGGCAGAGATTCTGTTTGAAAGACAGCCTTCAGTGAGATCTTGGCCAGGGAGGTCAGCTGGGTTGTGTTTAAGCAGCTGAGGAAAAGATACAGAGAACTGGCTTCTAAAGCTGGGAGTTATTGGCATAAACTGTCAGAAGTCTGAACTGGTTGCAACACTGTACTTTACACAAACCTTGACAATATACTTTATTTCTAATGTTACTACAATAAAGGATAGAGTTTGTTTTATAACTACTGAGTCAGCCTGAGTTGTCTGAAGTCTCTGATAATCATGAAGAACATGCTCTCATAAATAAATTATTTGGTTCTGAAGGAACACATAAGACCCTAGCCCTTTTACAGAAAGGTGGTGTTTAAATGGTGGACTAAGCACTAAGTGATCGTGTCAAGGTGCCTTATAGGTTGGAACTGCAAAATCAATCTAGTGAGTAATAAGAGCCTGTCACATATGAATAATATATTCATAGCACCATGGAGGGCAGGATCTACCTGACTTGCTTCCACATAATGTGTGAGATAATTCTAATATGTATCACGAAGCAAGGAAGCATGGGTGGGGAACTGTGGGGAGGCAACTTCCATGTTCTGCCTCATTGCATTTTTATACAAGCATCTAGATGGCACTGGAAACCAGGAAAGAAATAAGAGGAAGTAAACAGATCATATTTAAGGGGGTGTGACTTCTAGAGGATAAATTTTTTAGAAGCAGCAATGCATTTTCTGTAATATGTTCCTTCCTCAGCTATTCAGCGCAAAAGTCCCAGAAGCCTAGAGATATCAGGATTATAAAATTTTACAGTGTAACGCAAGAACAAAGATAATCATATAGACTTTGCTCAAGGCAAAGGATGATAAATGGCTGTAACAAAATACTTCTTTGTGGCACAGTCCTTTTTTAAAAAAAATACTACAGAGATTAAAATTCTGCAAGAAACACAAGAGATTGTCAAAAGGGGAAGCTTAATGAACTACCACACTTGAGGCAGCCTTACGTGACTTTGGAGTTTCCTTCCCTTTTTAAAAAGTACAAAGACAGAACTAAGTGAGAATAATAATGTTCTCTAACAACTAAATAAATGGGCATGCATTTGTTTGTGGTCGTGCTGAGAAATCAAAATGAGCTCTCTCTCACAATGAAAGAAGATTTCTGAGCAGTGATGAATAGCTCTGAGACTAAGGACTAAATTCAGTTGCTAGTCTCAGCAGAGTAGATCCACTGAATCAAGTGGCTGGATGTTGAGTGAATAGGTACGTAAAGTCTACTGATTCACTGGGCTTACGCTAGGTAGAACAAACTGGGATTTAGGCTTGCCGGTCTAATTGTGGAAATGAATGGGGTGAGAAGAAATCCAGGAAACAGGCCCAAAAGATAGGTAACCTCCAGCTAAATGAATACTATGGGATTCGCGATCCAGAACCATGTAACTGAAAACCTTGTGTTCAGCCACAGTAGTTACCACCATTCCACTAGGCCTTGCATCTGGGGCAGCCTGACTCTCAGCTACACACAACTTTTTCTAGACCATGCAATTCTTCAGGCAGGGGTCATGCAACAATAAAACTCATGAGTCATGACAGTGGTGCCCTGTTCACTGCCTTGCTCCCAGTGGTGCAATGCAGTGACACTGGGAATCCCCTATGCCAGCGAGGCAGTGAATCTGCTGATGGATTTGGATAGCCTTAAAGAAGCTGTCCAAGGTGCTGAACCTATTTTGGGGGAAAGATTTGGGATCTTAGATAGCTCCTTTAAAGTCTGTACTAAAGTTTGGTGTTGATTCACCACCTCATTGCCATGGGAGCCACCAGTGGGAGCAAGAGTATGCCCTCATTGATTCTCTTCCCAGTCTTCTTCCTTCCCCTGGCTCCTGGCTTTATAACATACTGATTTTGCAAAACTGCAATGCACATACAAAGACTGTTCTGAGAAGATGGGCGGCCAGATTTAAAACCACCTCACATAACAAAGTTAAACTTCCCTCTCCTTCAGCATGGATCAACCTGAGAATTGCCTTCTCATCTGGAAACCTGAAAAAGCACAATGGTTCCCTGAAACATCAGCCATCATTCAGACAGCCCTAGTTATAGCTATGCAGCAGATGCACCTAAACAGAGTATCTGAAATGTAGTTATATGAGAATAAAGTGGAGAGGAGGAGAGCCATGTATGTTCCCTCTTGCTCATTGAAGGGAAATTCTAGCGGACAAAGAAACAGAAGAAATGTAAATATTTTCTTTCATTAGAGCAAATTGCATGTAGAGTCCTGCAGTTTCCCTAGATTTCTTTCCCTTCATTCTTTTGAAAGAAAGGCCAGGAAAATCTAACATTTTTCACAATGGGTAGGGTTTCATTTATATCTTATTGAGCAGTTGTGGAATACACATACAAGAGTAGGAGGCTCTACATTTGGAAAAGCATCTTTGTGCTAAATGTAATTTATTGTTAGTTCCAATTGTGTTTGCTTGATTTCAGCCTGCAACTTTGCAGTAAGAGCTTTCTTTAGAACATATAGAATCTGATTTCAGAGAAAAGAGTTTTTCATCCAAACCTCCAATGCCCACAGTAAGTAAGGCATAATTTTTTTGAAAAAACAAACATACATATCATTTCAGGGGAGGATATTCTTGCCCTGTTCAGGCTAATGGATATAAGGTAATGAGGCTAATTTAAAAAAAAAAGATGCAGATAAAGGCTGGGGAAAATAATACAAAGTTTTGTGACAAACATCCTGATCCTTCTGTGCTTATAAATTGTTCACACCCACTCTGATTGTACTAGAAATATATTAAAAAAAACATTGTTATCACAGAACAGCATTAACGCAACTAAAAAACCCAACAACATCAAATCAGCATTACTCCAGTTTTACTCTCTCTACATATACAACCTTTTCTTGCACAGATCTCTGTCTGATACCTGTTGGCTGGATTGTGAGTTGGATGAAACCTGCAGTCTGAAAGTTCTGTTCCACTACTGAATTCAGAAGCATATTTACCCTCAACATGGAGGTTCCATCAGCTGATCACAGCCAACAGTTCTGTCAAACAACAGGCCTTTCAGCGCTGTACCAGTGGATATATATTCTGCTGGTTCCATCAGATTTGAAAATATCCATCTACAAATGTTACCCAATTCTTTTCCAAAGCCATCTAAGCTAAAAACCATCACCACATTCTTTGAGATCCTATTGAATTCTGTAAGCTGGCTTGGTTGATGACTCCATCTCAGAGTTTGCAGAGGTTATTTGTGGAGTACACTTCCAGAACTCTTCAAACAGTTAAAGACAGGTGAAAGTAAAAGGTGATAGAGGACAAAACGAAAGAAAGAAAGAAAGAAAGAAAGAAAGAAAGAAAGAAAGAAAGAAAGAAAGAAAGGGAAAAGGAAAAAGGAAGAAAAAGAAAAAAAAGAACAAGAAGAACAAGAAACTTTTCCCACAAAACATAAGAAATTTAAGGGAAATTCAAAGTAAGAGTTGGGATGCTATATGACTAACAAAGGAAAATATATGATGAGAACAAAATAACAAGATGATGGAAGCACCAAAGAACTGTGTAAACGAAACGAAATGATGACAGATTCCTTCAAGGAAGGACTCTTTGAAGATGAGCCCAAATCTTACAAAGTGAAATGGAAAAGGCTCTCAAAGCATTTGGGAGAAATAAATCACCAGGGATAGATAGCTTGCCAGTAGTATTATTTCAGACTACACATTGCCAACACATATTCCAATTCTAATTTTGAAGAAAGGGAACATCCAGGATTGCAATAACCATTGAACTATTGCACTAAACTTCCATGCAAACAAAGTGATACTTGAGATTTTTACCGTATGTGGAGGAAGAAATGAGAGATATTCAAAACTAGGTAGATAAAAGAAGGAAGTGCTAAGGATTCTATTGTAAACATGTGTGGAAAAAGGTTTCAAAAGAAAATGAACCTGTTCTTTATAGATTAAAGCAAGGCCTTTGATTGTGTAGCTCATATAGAGCCCTGGTAGAGCAGTGGTTAAATGCTGGTACTGCAGCCACAACGTTGTGAGTTCGATTTTGCAGGGCTCCCTCCAGGTTGACTCAGCCTTCCATCCTTCTATAGGTTGGTAAAATGAGTACCCAGCAATTAGCTAAAAACACATTGTAAACTGCTTAGGGAGTGCTTCGCACTGATAAGCAGTATAGAAATGTAACTGCTCATTGCTCATGTAAAATTATGGTCGGCTGTAGAAGAAATGGGTGACCCACAATATCTGATTGTTCTGATGCATGACTGGAGAAAAGGACACTGTCAGGACACAATATGGAGAAGCAGAATGGTTTCCCACTGCCAACAGGGTCAGAGAAGGTTACATTTTATCACTCTATCTCTAATTTAGAGGAAGGAGAGATGTATACTAGGGAAAGGAACATCAACAATTTAAGATATGACACCATATTATTTGCAGAAAATAGCAAAGACTTGAAAAAAATCAAGGAAGAAAGTGCAAAGCAAGTTTATAGTTGAATGTTGAGAAAACTAAAATAGTGGCCACAGATGATTTACATTACTTTAAAGTAGATTATGAAGACATTTAAATAGTTTGCTCAGTCATTAATCAAAATAGAAACTATAGCCAAGAAATTAGAAGACTAAGACCATTTCCACACTAGGCTGTTATATCACTATTATTCCACTTTCAACATCTTATGGAATCCTGGGGTTTGCAGTTTAGGGAGGAGCCTTTAGAATTCTCAGCCAGGGAGCTCTATGGCCTCAGTAAACTACAAACCTCAGAATTCCATGGGATGTTGAAAGTGGAATAATAGCACTATAACAATGATGGGTGGAAAGGCTCTGAGTCTTGGGAGGGCAGCTGTGAAGGAACTAGATAAAATCCTGAAGTGTAAAGATATACCAGTAGACAGCAAAATCAGAACCATCCAGGTCTTAATATTTCCTATTTCTATGTATCCATGTGACAGATGGACAGTGAAGAAAGCTGACAGGAAAGAAATGACTCATTCAAAATGAATGGGTCCTAGAACAAGTGAAAGGCAAATGAATTTGTCCCAGAACAAATCAAGCCTGAACTCTCTCTCTGGAACAAAAGAGGACTAAATTAAGGCTGACATACTTTGGACATATAATGGAATGATGTGACTCACTGGAAAAGATGACAGAGCAGAAGGCAATAGGAAAAGAGGGAGACCACACTGCAGGTGGATTGATTAAATGAAGGAAGCCATGGCCTTGAGTTAGCAAGACCTGATCAGGGCAGTCAGTGACTGGACTCTTGGGGGGTCTCTCATGCACAGGATTTCCATACATGAAAATTCACCTAATGGCAAATAAGAACAACAGATTTCAATCTCTATTGGTTTGCCTACTTTGTAGGTTGCCTCAAGTAACAGTAATAGGGAAAAGATGGTATTCAGATGAATAAATTGATGGTGTTTTGCATGCTTAATTAACTGGCTAGTTAATTTGCATGTCTATTGTAGGCATAGAGGGGACTACCCAGGTCTTAATTTCCTGGTGTTTGGTCAACATTCACTTCCCCTTGCATGTTCTCATCCTCTTCCCTTTTGTCTTTACCTTTTGTTCTGAAAGCATGCTCTGAGATCCTAACAGAGATTATTTTCAGCAAGCATGCGAGTGCTTATTTTTGTCTTACCTTTCTTGAAGAATTGAACCTGTGTAGACTATGCACAAGATTTTGTGAGTAAACTTTTACATATTTTTCACCAAACTGGTTGTATTTATTTTGAGCCAGTTGTGTAGCAATGTGGGGGTGGAGGGAGGGGTGATTTGCCCTGGGTGGCAATATTTTGGAGGCATCCTGGCCTGTAGCCATGCCCCCGCATGCCCTGGCCATGCCCCTCACCACAGCCACACCCCCATGCACAGTGGCCACACCCCTTGCACCGTAGTCCCCCCTCTCCTGCCCCCCTTCCACACACTCCAAGCTCTGCCACTGTTTTGACCTAGATTAAGTGTGTCTGGAGTGGAGATGATGAAGTGGGACTGGTGATTTGTTTAGCTTCTATCTGTGCATTACAAAATACTCTACTGATTGGGAGTCTTATTACTAAAAATCTCTCAATTCCCAACAGTGGTGGTGGTGGTGGTGGTGGTGACGACGACGACGATGATGGTATGCTCTATTTGCATCTGTAATATCTATTATGCCCAGCAGGGATCCAATAAGTACTGTGATTCACATTCAAATCAGCTCCAAATGAACCCTGTCATTTGAGCCGGGCAAAAGGCTCCTTTTTCTTTCTGGATATCTTTAATGTTTGTTTGTTTGTTTGTTTAAAAAATAGCAATTGTTTCCAGTTCAATAGCAATTCTTAGATCTCAATAGCTAGTTGTATTTTTAATAAATTTGCATGCTTTATGTTGTTTGATGTCTGAGAATGGAACCTAGGGACATTTTAAAACGAACCAACAAACTGTGGTTTATCCATTTCACATTTGATGAGTAAAAGCTTTCTTGAATATAATTGCTGCAAACTAATACCGTAGCAACTGGGAAGAAATGGCAAATCATTGGTTTGACATTTCTGCCCATGAAACAACTTATCTATAATTAAGCCTCTGTGAGCTTCGGTTCCTTAGTCAGTAGCTAAATATCCAGAGAGACCAGCACTTTCTGGGTAGAAGAACAGGAACCGATTAGAGTTTTTCATCTTCTGCAAATTGCAAATTATTGCAGAGGGAGGGGAGGGAGAGTGGGAACCAAAGCCACGGAAAGCATCAGCAGTTATTTGTTATTATGCGATACACAGTTGAGACTTCTCACAAAATGTCACGATGTGATGTTCTCCCAGTCAGTGTTCGAGCCAGCCACAGCTTCTTTCAAGATATTCCATTCCCTTCCACCACCAACACCATTTCCTATCATCCATCATCGTGAGCATAACAATTCGTCATTTGATTGCTTTTTTAATTGTTCCTCTTATATATATTTTTCTCTAAACCTTCCTCCTCCACTTTTGGTACTCCTGCAGACTTTGGGGGAGAACACCAAGTATCTCAATACCTCCCTGTTCTGCTTGCTTGGGCCGTTTTGACTTCACAGGGATTGACACTTGGAGAATTAAGTCTCTCTACTATATAGCAAGAGAGCCAGCACAGCATAGTGGTTGGGTGTTGAAACAGGATTCTGGAGACCAGAGCTCGAACTCCTGCTTTGTCACAGAAACCCACTGGGTGACTTTGGGCAAGTCACACACTCCCAGCCTCAGAGGAAGGCAATGGCAAACCACCTCTGAACAAACCTTGCCAAGAAAATGCCATGATAGGTTCCAGTTCCAGTTCCAGGCTATTGAACTGAAAACAATTAGGGCCACCATAAATCAGAAACAACTCGAAGGCACATGACAACACCATATAGCAAGAGTGGGGAGCTTCAGCCTCTGGAACTTAATCCAGCCTTCCTGGGGTAGCATCTGTTAATGGTTTATGTGTATGTCTCTCTCTCTCTTTTTGGATAGGGTTCAGGGAGCTATTCTCTAAGCCTTTGCGCCTCATTCAAAACCTCCCCCTTGGCAGGTGTCAAGCCCCAGGAGAGGCTACCACATCTGCTTCTGCTTACTGATAGGAAGGGGAGTGGGAAGCAATTCAGATGCTGAAGATGCAGCTACTCTGGGCTTTGAGGGGAAGGAAAAAAAAGGTGTGCTCCATCTCTGGGTGTACCCTGGCTTCTTCCCCCTGAACTGAGACCAGCTGTTTCTTCATTGTCTCAACTGTCATCCCAGGGTGAGATGATATAAACTTTCCCTTCCCTCATACTTCATGCCAGTTCTCCCAACCTATATGTGCAATTTTGTTTTAAAGGAAAAACAATATGCATCTAGTGAACATCTGGTTTTGCTCTCAGTACCACACAGTAGGCACATTCATATGACATGTTAAGCCATGGTTTGTGTTCATCATGGTTTGTGACTTAAGGCAGGAATCATACCCAGGTAACTTGTTTGGCTTGTCTTCCACATTTCTGGCTTATTTCTCTCTCACTCTTTTTGATAGCCATTGTTTCAGGATAGCTAGTTGGGGAAACAAGCCAGGTAACTGATGGCTTTGATGTAGGTGGGTTGTGAACTTGCTTCAGGTTTTAATCAAAATTTTAAAAAGGGTATCTAAGGTGCTTAATCCAGAACCCTAAGCTAGGCTGCTGCCCCACTTACATTGGAGTCACTTGCTACTGTTGCCAGGAACAAGCCATGACTCTGTGTTCAGATGTGACAACAAGCCATGATTTAAACAAGCCATGAGCCAACATCAAACCATGAATTCTGATTGTGATTTATGTCTCATTTACAATCTATAGCTTGTTTACACAGGCAGTTTCATACACTATAAGCCAGATTCCAATCAGCAACACCCTTGGCTTATCATAACGTACAAATGTGGTAACTGTTCTTAAATCAGAGCAAGCCACATTTTATTTCTTGACCTTTCCTGGATGTCTTTACAACTATGAGATCATGGATCAAGGCATTAATTTTTCAAAGATCAGTCCAAAGGCCAATAGGAGCTTTATCACTGCTCAAGAAATTCTGCTGACTGGATTGCAAGCTCTGAGATGACAAAGTAGTAAGTGGCACATGTAAGAAATGACCCTGGCTGACAGCTAGTATCCTGTTCTGTTATTCCATCATTCTAGATTACCTGTCAAATAATGCCAGAGTTTTAGGCACACTGGCAGCGATTCACTGCAGCAATGATTTGGCCTCACTAGGATTATCCTGTCAATTTCTTCCTTAAAGGCTGCTGCAGCAAATTCCTGAGATATTTTGAGATTTTTTTTTAAGTAGTTTTAGGGCTGAGAAGTTTAACCTCCAAACCATCCTCTATTTTGGGTGTGTAAATTTTGAGTTGTAAATTTTGGAGAATAAGCAGGAAACTAAGAAGTCTCAGATAACTTGCTTGCTTGATGCATTTTCTGCATTTTGGTTGGCCAATAATGGTATTGGCCTATTGTAGATTTTGGATTTTGTTGTATTTTGCTGTATGGCCAACATAGCTATCCCTGAATATGTTTCCTGTATTTGAAGATACCAGTTTTTTGCCACAACAGAGAAAACTTTAATAAGAGGAAGCAATGGACTGGGACTTGATTCTTTGAGATTTTTACCACCAACAAAAGCAAAACTTTCACCACAATTGGCAAGTTTTACCTATATAGTACCTAAACGTTTTTCCAGATGTAACAGTACAGAAAATCCCTGAGAATTTCAATTTTCTCTGCCTAAGAAAGTAATAGCTTTTCATGAGACAGGACAGCTGGATCACAAGGTAAGTTACTTTTCTGTTGCTAATGGAGTTGAAAGTTTATTAGCTATCCTTTATTGCCCTTTGTTCCTTGTCCTCACATGGTTAAGAAGGAATGGTCTCTGCCTGCAGTAGAATCCCTCAATACCATCTTAACTTAGAACCGAATAACATCTGACACAGGCCTTTTCCATACTAGACAGTCTAGTGTGGAAATGGCCACAAAATGAAGGTCTCTGACTCTAATATCTTCACCTTTTTCCTCCTGTATGATTTTAATATTTTTCTCTGATGAAGACGCCAGTGAATCTTTGAAAGCATGCATGATGCATTTTCTGCATTTTGGTTGGCCAATGAGAATGTCACTGTCTTGTGTTTCGGATACACTCTTTTGGATTTTGGATTTTGTTGTATTCAAATGACATAAACATCCTCTGATAATATCTTTACAAAAAACTTCCTTCTGGCAGATAGGTAAAAAAATCAGTATCCCTTCCATCTAGTTAAACCAAGAATTCCCAAACATTTTATGTGGTGTGAGAAATAGACTGAGTGATACCTCTTTGCTGCCCAAAGAGATCACCCACTAAGCCTATTGCTGCTATGTGACTCTTGCTTCTGACTACGTTGCTTTCCTATTAGCTTCCATTATGAGTGGGTCAGTAGGAACATATAAATTTGTTTTATAGCACAAGGGGGAGCAGAAGGTTAGCCAAGAGTCATGAGTAGATCACTGGTGGTTTGTAGGAGACCAGCAAAGGCTTCTGATTCCCTATCCTTTAACATTAGCAACAATATGTTAGATCATAAGGGGATGCAACTGTGGTCCTCCAGATGTTTTTTGGACTGCAGTTCTTATCAGACCCACCCAGTATAGTCAGTGACAAACTACTATGGAAGTTTCAGTCCAGCCAATATATGGAGAAAGATAAAGCCAACTCCATGGCAAATAGCAACAAATTGGATGATGATTTTTGCATGGAGGATAATAAACCCCAGATTCTTTGGTGTCACAAGTTCAATCATTTCATTTTACACATTTTCCAGTGCTTAGCATTTTCAGTCCTTGTTGTCACTAATAAATACCTCCTTGTGTGTTAAAGCATCATCTTTAAGAGTTAACTAGTTACCTTTTGGATTAGTATCTGCCCAACAATGCCACATTTCAATCTAATATAATGAATAATACCAAAGTTACCTTATTGTACAATGAAAAATAAAGACCAGAATCCTGTATCAGTTACTTACTTTAATTAAGTAGCTAAGTAACTTCTCCTGGCCCAACCCACCCAAACCTGACAGAAACATCATCACCCACACTCCAATCTGTGGCAAAATTGATGTCCTTCTCTCCATATAGTTGATGCCTGGTAAGGTGGGTTGGGTATCATACCAATAGTGTCAAAACCATGACTAAGTAGTGATCATGAATACAAAGCAGTTATGGATGAGTAAATCTAGGTAACTGTTTTATATTCATGATTGCTACTTAGTCATAACTGTGACACTATTGCCAAGATCATGACTCTCCTTCCTTAACCTACTTTATTGGCCATCAACTACATGAGGAAAAAGAGATCCATTCTGCCACTGATTGAAGTGTGGCTGAATGATGTTTCTGTTAGATTTGGGAAGGGGGTGTGGGCCAGGAGAGGTTACTTAGTTAAGTTTTAACTGAGTAGCTTGTTACTCTGTTCTCTGGGGGTCCCGGGAGGGGCGCCCAAATAACCAAAACACAATAACACAATTTTGAGGAGAATTAGCTGGAGCACTCACTAAAGCTAGTGAGAGGCAGGATAACTTAGCAGGGATCTTGCAACCCAGCGTCTATGGGGTCAGTCAAGCAGTCAGACAGTTTTAAAATAGCAAAAACGATGTTTTATTGAAAGACAAACAAACAGTAAAGACACCACAATCACACAGCTAACCAAAGAACTGGAAATAGGGATTTTCGGGGGATACGACACCTGTCTCATAGTCCTGAAGAAGTTTGAAGATTGAGTTCATGGATATGGAGTCTGAGTACGTAGGACTGAGGGGACGGCTCGCCAGACACAGCAGCAGGCTGGATGGAACTCAGGAGCGATCCAGGTGGTCTTGGAATCAGGGGCTTTTTATAGGGTGAATTGTGACTGGAGGCCATGACTTACTCGGTGAGAACAATGTGAGTTTGGAGCGGGACAAAGCTTTGGAAAAGGTCAAGTTTAACATGATCAACTTAGCGCTGATTTAACAATAGTGTAGCCAGTATGCAAATGCAAGGTGCTTAGTTTGGCTTTGTAAGACTATCGGCTCAGAGCCGGGTGCCTTTGTTAGTGTCGCGCTTAAGCAAAAAGGTGTTTGCAGGAGAGGTCCCTGAAGCAATGGATTGTCTCTGTTCTGCCTGCCTAGGTGGAGAATGGAATGTCCAACAATTACCGGCCGCACCTGTGTATGTGCTTGTCCGGAGGCCTCGCAAACATGTGGATTGGGGTGGCAGAGGAAGGCCGAATGGTTTTGATATCAAAACTATATCGAGTGCTATCACCAGGTAGGCCTGGGCCAAAGTAACAAGCTGATACAGGATTCTAGCCAAAGTGATTTCCAGATGCTATTTACACTGGAAATTATTTTTCTAGTTATTTCAACAGTTTCCAGTTTCCTTGAACAGATACTTCAATGAGTATTTTATAGGCATTTTCACAGGAATTCTAGTTACTTTAGTTTCTAGTTATTCCCAAAAGTTACATTTAAAGAAGATAGGGTAGGGAATAAGTCAAAGCTTAGGAACCTCTTTCAGTTTTAGAGCTGAATGCACTTTCAGAGAAGTTTTTGGGAGTCACCTTCTATTTTACATATAAAGTGTTCAGTCAGGGTTATCGAAAAATCATTGACCAACATGCTGCACATATCCAGCTCTTGGCAAGTGATCTTTGAAAAGTAATTCATTTTATTACTCATTGTGTGTGTGTGTGTGTGTCTTTAAGTCACCTGTCAATTGATGGTGACCCCCTGAATTTTTCATAGGGTTTTCTTAGGTAAGAAATATTCAGAGGTGGTTCTGCCAGTGCCTTCCTCAGAAATATAGCCTACAGCACTTGGAATTTGTTAGCAGTCTCCTATCCAAGTACTAACCAGGCTGACCCTGCTCAGCTTCCGAGATCAGATGGGAACTGGTGCCTTTAGAGTATTTTGGCTAACCCTGTTTAAATTTTTGCCTGTGTTTCTTATGTGCCTTTCTATTAAAAACAGTTTTCGTTCAGGGGAAACAAACTGAACTAATTCAGCTCATTCAACGCTACAGTTTGGAATGCATTTAGGGCTACTTATGACAACAATCTGTTTTTAGAAAGTGCCTGTTATTTTCATCAGGCTTTGTCATGCCTTTTATAACCATCATGGAAAAAAAGCTTTTCATCTTCTCCTCCTCTTAATTACCACAAAGAATTTGGGTGCAATTTCCCCCCTCTGATCTGCTAATTTAAACCTCATCCATGGAAATGAGCAACAATAGACTCAAGGAAATTATATTTAACAATGGAAATCAACAAGTTAAGCAAGTGAGACGGGTGTCCGCTTCTCTGTGGTCAGCTAGCAGTGATCAAAGAGGGACTGGATCAATTGTAAGGTCATTGAAGGACAAGAGAAGACACAATGGATATACTGATGTCAAAGAAAACAAATCTAATTGGCAACAATGGCCTTTAAACGAAAGAGTTGTTCAAGTGTGACATGGCCCACCTCATGCCCTTGGACACAGAAGTCAGCTCATATACAAGCATCCATGCCTGATTAACTGCTTACTTGCCTGCCAGGTTTCAAATGACCAACAGTTCATAATTGATCCCAGTGGGAGCGCTGGATTCATTTAATCCTAAACAATTACTGAATATATCTGGTGTTTCTTTGCCATTTTGGAGCTAGCAGGATGTATGCTATGCAAATGGTGATATGACTTCTGGAAGAGGGGACAAAAGTCTTCTCTTGGATCGTTTCAGGATTAAAGTAGTGCATGGGATCTAAAGAGCTAATTTTGGTGCACCCAGTGGTCTGGGCAATATAACTTTGGACATTCTACCTCCAGTCCCCATTTGAACAACAGGTCTCTGTCACACATAGTCAAATTGATGATTGGAAAATATAGGAGACAATTTGTAATGTTCTCTCATTTGTAATGAATCCATTTGTTCTGTAAAAATTTCCCTTTAATTCTATGTCCCTTTCCTCTTACCATAAGCAGATGGAATTGATGGAAGACTGTGAAATATAATTTACTAGTTAGTTTATCAGATCATGTTTGCTTTGTGGTGCAAAGGTCTATCTTAATGGCTATTAGACACTTAGAAGTTCAACATTCAGCAGTTTTTGAATTAAATTTTGTAATTTCTTATATTAGAAGCTTAAACTGAGGGGGAAATATTTATTTGCAATGGGCTTGGTGATGCAGGGAAGACCTGTAAAGATTCAGTTTAGATATAAATTTGCTTGCTTATTGTTGGGAACCTTCTTGATTCTGCAGTATGGGTGCATGTCTTCATTTTGTTCTTACAAGCAAAATTCTTTCAACAGTTTTCGCCTCACTAGGTGAAAGTATTT